>PVJN01008286.1:0-65777 GCA_004026805.1 Lasiurus borealis
ATTGTTTTTATACGTCAGGAAAGTAATGCGGCTATAGTTCCACCCCAGGTCTTCAGCTAACGGATAACAGAGAAAAAGCAGGTCTCCAGACTCCCGGTCCAACTCCATACTTCAGTAATGTCAATTAATCAATCAGGGATTGGCTGGCAAATGTGTCCAACATTGTCACCTAGCAGACATGGCCTTCATCCTTGGCACAGACAGAATAGCGGCAGCACTTTCTTTAAAGCGCCTGTATCTCTGATACTAAGTGGAATGTGAAAGACTGTTCTTATATCAGACATGTTCTAATATACAGTGGTACCTCGAGATACGAGTTTAATTCGTTCCGTAACCTTGAGGCGTGGGAAACTATGAGACGCTCGAGTCGTGGTAAACTGGTGAGTTGTGTGCAGCCGGCCAATCCACGCGATTACTCCTATCTCAAATGTTGCTCGTATTTCAAAGCAAAAATCGCTCGCTCGACAGCTCATATCTCAAAAATCTTGTATGTTAGGGCACTCGTATCTCGAGGTACAACTGTACACACTCAATACATTTCAGACCAAAAATACTCTAGTTTAAAGAAAGAATGGCTCTTAGTGTTCTTTTTCCATAAATTCTACAGAAGGAAGTTATAAATGAAAAATCATTCAATGTAAAAGTAAAAAAGTATGCCTACTCCCTAATCAATGTCCATGAATTCATTTTGATAACAGCTTAAATATATAGACTCTCAATCCCAATACATGTATCCTGTAATGCTATTGTTCCTTGCATTTGAGGAATCCCAAAGTGCTAGCCAGATGGAATGAAGCTCATCAAACAAAAAGAAAAGAGCATATGTAGGTTGAGGTTTCTCTTCAACTGAGGCCTGTTTCAGAGGTTCTTTAAGAATATATTCCTGGAATCGTCCTTTCCTCTTTCAATATAAAATTTTAAGTGTTAAAACTATGCTAAACATGAAAAAAAGGGAACTATACTTTGACCCTTAATGCTTCACAGCACCATTCCATTTCTGTAACTCTGGAATAGCTCCGCACCCAAGTAAGATAGGCACCCAAATCAGCATCTGAAGACGTGTAGTTCAATGGGCAGTGCAGCACATTTGGTCTGGACGAAGCTACATAAGCAAATACAGAAATGGAAAATCACTAGATATGTTTCAGGTGACAAATGCCACCACCAGCTTTGGCTCTGGGGTCCAAGAGATCTGAGCCTGAATCACCTCTTTGCCTTCTATCAGGAAATTCACCTCTCTGCCTCCATTTGTTTCACAGAATGGGAATAAGAATAAAACTTGCCGTGTTGTGGCAAAGATAAAATGAAGTAAATGAATATAAAGTTCTTAGCACACTTTCTAACAAATAATAAGAGATAAATTAATCTACGCAATGATAACAATTATTGTTATTTGCTACAGTGGAGAGTTTATATAGAGAAATAGCTTGATATGAGCTAGTAAGTGGTCATGGAAATATCAGTTATAATGTTTACCATCAAATCCAGTGAATGGCTATGGAAATCTCCAATATATGTTAGAAAAGCACTCAGAAAACTTACACCAATCAGAAACTTAACCGGGCTCTCTCTCCTCATTTAGAGAAGAACTGTCTGTGAGAGGAGAAGGAGCCACCTTCATTACGGGAAAACATGCTGTGGATTACTGCTTGGAGGAGGCACTGAATGCTAATAAATGTTGCTTCGTGCTCATTAAAGTGCAGGCTTGGACTTATTTCTCTGTGACAAATAACCATCAAAATCACAAGCATTGTTAAAGCACTTTAACGAGCATCCAATCTAATAGAAGAGAAACATGCAAATTGACCATACCTCCGCTATGTCCACAAGCCACGCCCACAAGCCCATCAGGAGCGAGTATGCAAATTAACCAAACCAAGATGGTGGTTAATTTGCATATCCCGGTGCAGAGGAAAGACTGAAGACAGATAGAAGGAAGTCAAGCATTGCAGAAGGGAGGGAAGCAGGAGGGGTCGGAAGCAGGCAGGATGAGGGAGATAGGAGAGAAGCAGGCATGGCAAGAAGCAGGCAGGGCTGTGGAGGAGGGAGGGAAGCAGATGGGCCAGCGGAGACGGCCCCAGGAAGTCCTATGCTTGAAGGAATCTTCCTGCCATGGACCTCTAGTATATGATAGAGGCAGTGAATGGTTCTGAATGTCTCCTAAATAAAATGACCCATGTCCCTTAAGTAAAAATGCCATTTTGAAGGCTTTTTTGATGTAGAAAATTTTCTTAAGAAACAATAGAAGCCCACTGGCTTGAAGTGAAGTTACATCTACTCTTGTTGATGATGCAGTTACTTTTAATTCTCAGCAACTGTGTTTATGTATGATATGTATGATGCACTATTCAATGTTTTTCTGAAGTCATTCTTTGTATGTCTTTTCCTAGATCCCAGAACGCAAGCTCTTCAAGGGCAGCGAAACCATCCTTTATATTTCTCTACATGCCACGAAAGTAGTCATAATAGAGTTCAGTGTACCCGCAATGAATGCTGGTTGAATAAATTTCACCTTTATCTAAAAGAGCAAAGTACCCTTCCTAGTCGTAACACTAGCTCTCCAGGGTAGTTCACTTCCGGAGATTTGAAGAATGAATGACACTGTGTGGAAGACCTTGGCTGTCAAACCAAGTGGAATAACCGGCAGTTAGCGGAGGCTTAGAAAAGTGACTCGTGGGCAGAGGCTGCCTAAAATGAACCACGAAGGCCCCCCAGAACCCTGAAATTCTGTGATTTCATATCCTGCCAATGATATTTCACAAATGCATATTTTAGTGGCTCTTGCCAGCTCCTATTGAACTGGCTTTTGAAAGGGCATTTAATTGTTTAAGTGAGGTAATTAGTGAGCAAAGTAGCCTTGAATGATTGCAGGTGACAGTGCTCTCCTATTCCCTTACTCACAGCCAAGGTGACACCAATTAAAGGAAGGGTGACTGATAACTCTCCTTTATTACTACATGTGTGTTCATATTTAGATACTTCTCACTAATGCTCTTGGGGTCAGTTAAAAGAGAAAGGGGAACTCAGCTCATCAATAAAATATAAAAGTTGAGTTTCCAAGCTAATTACTCTGCCACCACTAAGGCATTTTAAATCTACACAGATGAGCAGGCAAGCAACAAAAAGAGACTGACTGTCTGGAAATGAACGTAGCAGGAGAAGAAAAAAATAACAGGCAGGGTAAACAAAGCAAGCAACCCCTGCCAATTCTCCTCTCGTCCCTCTGGTACTTTTAACTTATTACTGTTGGCTGATGCTATGCTCGGTTATACATGCCTCATTGTTTGGTAAGCAAAGGGAAAAAGGCATTCTTATTGCTTATAACCTAATTGAGAACTTTTAAAACAGGGGATGAAGCAAGTAATGATCTTTCTGCATCGGACCGATGTGCTTTCAGAACATAAGGATGTGATCTTTTCATTCCTGGTGCTTCCTATGCTGTGCAGTGCTGGCTGATACAAGCGAAGGGCCAATAGAATCTTCCTAATTGGCTTCTTCCAGCACCAATGGTATGATGATCACCACGCAAATCCAGACTCCTTTCGTTAACTCTAAATGAAAGATCATTCACAAGTCTGCTCTACCTAAATACCCCGTGTGTGTGTGTGTGTGTGCCTGAGTACATGTGGGCGTGTGTGTGGGTGTATGTGCCTGGCAATTAAAAAGTCTGACCAGCCCATCGGATAGAGCATCAGCCTGTGGACTGAAGAGTCAAGGGCATGTATCTTGGTTGTGGGCACATCCCCAGTGGGGGGCGTGCAGGAGGCGTCTAATTGATGTCTCTCATCGATGTTTCTAACTCTGTCTCTCTCTCTCTCCCTCTCTGTAAAAAATCAATAAAAAATAAAAAATTAATAAATAAAAGATATATAAAAGTCTGACCAGATGCTCCCCTGAAGCATTTTCTTGGTAATGTATACCTTTGTTCATTTCCATCTTTCTCCTGACATGGGCAATCTAGTTGAATAGCGATCATTAAGTCTATTTTTTATCCCAGTTTTTAAAAGTTGTAGTACGCCTGGATATTTACCTTAACATACTGATACCTGATGAAAATATTACTCTGATAATTTATTACACAGAAAAACTACATCTAGAATGTTACTTCATACGTTCCCATGCTCTGTGGAAGGTGCTAGTCGGTGGGATAATTGATTCCATTTTATCTGTTCTGCATATTATCCTGCTTGAGACAGTACCAGGGTAACATCTGGACTCCATCTTGATGGAAAAAAAAAAAAAACTCCATCGCAGAGGCCTATGCTTCCTTGCTTTCAGTAAAATTCCATCGTTAACATGAACCTAACCACATCCTTAAAGGAAAGAATGTGTGATGATAACATCTTTCTTAACATCATGTTCTGCAAAATAGTTGTTTCGTCAATTAAGCGGTAACCAGAGTGTTTGCACAAGCATTAGCTCACAGGCCCTTCGGGTGGTCCGCTCACCATGGAAAGCAGCCTGCGACGGCTCCAGAGTCAACCACCCCCAGATGACAATTGTGGGACAAGTGGCCCCATCTTTACCCCCAATGTTCCGATCAAAGCTGCCCACAAGAAACCCGCGGGGAGCTCCACTTCTCGTCTCTGGTCGGCTCCCTGTGCACAAGCTCTCTTCAATAAACTCTGTCTGCCTGATACGGTACTGAGTTCCGGCTCATTTCCATGACATTGAGACTTAAGAACTTGGCAATGAAGGTCCAGTAACATGCTTTCTCTTTGAATAATCTTTTCTTTAAGAAAAACTCACAGATTTCCTTGAAATCCACACACACTATGCAATCTTCCAATAGTACCTCTTCCGGTTTTCCTGATAGCCTCCCAAATGAAATAATTTTTTTCTCCTTGTGGGAACCTCTTTCCACGTCCCACGTAGTTCAAGGTTCCCGGTTCAGGGTTCGGGTTCTGAAGGAGGCCGCACGCAAACAAAATGAGAGACTAGAAAACATTAATTTAGCGATATTGGGGGGCCAGGCAGGAGCCTTCCTCTAGTGGGATGAATGCCACTTGCTCTGGCCTTTTTCTCCCTTTTATTAAGGCTTTGGGACACACCCCTAGCCTTTAGGCAGGAAATAACAAAACAGAAATTAACAGGAAACAAACAGGTAGAGGCTGCTTCAGCTAACAATGTTTTCATCTAAACAGTGAGTAATTAGCTCTGACCTTTCAGAGCAGTTAAGGTTGACCAGCCTTCTGGCCTCCTGTTTACATCCATTTAGTGAGAACAGTGTTTGGTTTCCAGCACTCCTTATGTCACTACTTTTCATTTTTGTATTCTGCTTTATATCAGGCCATATTTACAGCACATGATTCTAAAGATTAAATAAATCAGTGATCTGATGCCTTTTTTTCTCAAAATTACCTCCACTTTCAGCATAAGAGAGGCTTAGTTCTCTTCACATTTTTCCTGAAGGTTGAACATAGGGATATCCCAGGTCATCCACAAATCCTGTGATGCTGGTCGATTTTTGTCAACTCTCATTTGAGAGTATAAATATTATGTCTGTTAACAACTCAGTTTCCAGAATCCACCTAAGCACCCACTCTGATCCATTACAGCTACTCAACTATTGACCAACAGGGTTCTAAAGAAAATTAATTGTTCCAGTAGGAGAAATGTCTATTGCAACTGGTGGAGGCAGGGGAAAGGAAATGTTATACCATTGAAGGGATAACTAGTTTTTTGCCAAACACTGGAGTCTCCCACGGAAATACCATAAATAAAACATACGTAAAAGCAGAAACTATAGTGAGCATTGACAAACATGTGAAGTTATTTCCAAGCCTTGGGGAAGTCTAAGAGTTCCATTAGAGATGTGTGACCAGAGTACCATTAAGAGCCATGCCAATAATATGAGCATCGTTGCATAAAAGGCATCTCTTACCATTTTTTCTGGAAATAACACTAAAAGCAGCCAAAAGAATTTTTTTATACTATAAATTGCATTTTAGGCAAAACTAGGAGAAAACAGAGATGAACTGTAAACTCCAAAAGTCTGTGTAGAGTCAAAATATTTAGAAAAGCAAGTCATGTAAAAGGACCGTGGGGAAAAATGGTAGCTAGGCACAATGGTGGATGATTTCAGAAAGTGCTGGTAAAAACTTACACTTCCTGGAAACCAAAGACCCATTATGAAATGCAAAAATTGTATCTTCTTTTCAATGAGGGTTTTAGATACTGAGATGGACAGAATGTCACCAGAAGGATTCCTTTACTCAGTTTGATTCAGAGAATGTGGGGCTAGACAAAGAATCACACCAATTAGCCATCTTTGCAGAAGGAGTGTCTCACTATAGAAACAGAGAAGAGAAGCTTTGGAGTGTTATGCCTGCAAAATAACCTTAAAACCCCTTCACTGCCTTCCGTAGAAACTTGCTGATTTAAAAAAATTCAACTAGTTCAATAACAAATAATTACTGATTTATATAAAATCAGTTTGGCTCAGTGGATAGAGCATCAACCTGCGGACAACTCCTATAGCTCTGTAGACACGTGTGCACAAACACAGGCAGCAGGCCCAGGGAAATTTTCTTCATTCAGCTTATCTGTAACAGGTGGTGTTCAAAATATAACATTTAAAACAATAAGTCAAGTTTTAAAAACATAAGCATATTTAACGGGAAAATGGCAAATACAAAATACTGAAACATTGATGTTATTGCTTAAATTCCAGTGCTGAAGAAGCAGGGGGTGGGGAAAGCCTAATTTCTTAACACTGAGCAAAACAGGAAAAGTAATAAAATACTGTGTACACTAATGCATAATTTAAAACTATTCTATAAAGTTATCATTTAAAAGGTAAATGTTGAGCAATCATCCAAACATAGCTGTCAGGAAAAAAAAAACAAAAAACCTGTTTGCAAACAAATAAATCAGACCACAGTAAAAACTTCTGAAAATTCATAAACATATAAAATCTAACACAAGACAGAGGAAAGGCCAAACGGAACTATTATACTAATAAGTGTAAATGTGATATAACAAAAGTTACATATATCCTATCTAATAAAGTGGGAATATGCTAATTGACCATCACTACCTCACAAGATGGTGGCGCCAACAGCCAATAAGGAGAGAATATACTAACTGATTGACACATCCTCAAAGATGGCAGAGCTCACAGCCATAAGATGATGGCACTCAGTCCCCTCCACCCCTCCAGAGTCCCCCAGTCTCCTCAGCCCTCCAGCCACCCAGGGTCAGCCCAAAGTGCAGGCAAGCCTCAGATGGCGGCTGCCCATCTGCCCCGCTTCTGAGGGCTGCCCAAGGCTCAGGTAAGCATGGCCGGCCGAGGCTTGCCCTGCCAGCAGTGACAGCAGCAGAGGTGTGGTGGGGGAATCACCTTCCCCTGATCACTGGTCACCTCCCACCCCTGAGGGCTCCTGGATTGTGAGAGCAGGCAGGCCAGAATGAAGGACCCCTCCCTCCAGTGCATGAATTTTCATGCACCGGGCCTCTAGAGCTGCATGTATAAATACATCACTGAGACATTGCCAAAAAACACAAGAACATGTTATCAGGCTCCCGATACATCTGTGAGAGGAACTCAATACTCTCCCTGTCCCACTGGAACAACCACTTAACCGGTAAAAATTACAAAACTAAAACATTTAAATCTCTGGAAGTTGACCTAAGGGCATAAAGCAAATCAATAAGCATTTATTCAAGAAAACCTCCTTGATATCTAAAAGAACAGGGGAAATCTGTGACTTTTGAGCCAGAACCTCCTCCCGCTCTGTCCTTGGATATTACAGAACGTCTACTCACATTGAGGCCAAGGAATTGGAGCTCCGATTTCATCCCAGCACAGGCAAGTTCCCAACATCCCCCACCCCAGTCACCAGTCTCCAAGTCAAGGAGTTTAATATGATATCTCAGATTGGGAGGGCGGGGAGAGAAGATGAGCTATGTCAATAAATGGGGTTTGGAAAAATAAGTTAATATATTAAAAAATTTAGTTAGATTCCTATCTGACACTACATACCAGAATAAGTTCCAAATAAGAAAAAAAAATTAATATAAGTAAAAGTAAAACCATAGAATTAGCGTAGAAAAATGTGGAGAAATATTTTTAAAACCTGAAAGTAGTACAGTCTTTCTCTTTCTGAAAACCCAGAATCCATGACATATTAACAATTTACTACATAAAGACAAAATTTCTATATGGTAAAAAAATAATAAGCAAAATGAAAAGACATAAATCAAATTGGAGAGCCACGTTTGTAACTATATCACAGTTAAAGGATTAAGGTCTCTATTACAGGACACTTTTCAAAATCAGTAAGAAACAACAATAAACAAAAGGGTCCAAAAATATAAACAGAAAGTTTTCAGAAAAATTCAAATGACTCTTTGACAGATGCAAATTCCAGTTATAAAATGAGAAATGCAAATTAAATTTCCCTGACATAATGTTTTTCTTTCACCTTTAGATTGGCAAAAAATCAGTTTTTTAATATATGCCATCATGGGGCTGTGAAATGTAAAATGTTACTATCTCTGTGGAGGGCAAAAGCACCTATCAAAGTTATAAATACCTATAATCTTTGACAAAGCAATTTCCCTGTAGGTTTCTACAGATATAAGTACTTAAATATGTGCAAATGATGCACATATAACTGTCTTTATCAAAGCATTGTTAACATTAACCTTAGTATTTTTTCAGTAGGGGACTGATTATACTATCTCTATTCAATAGAATGCTAAGTAATCATGAAAATGTCCGTAAACTCTATGTACTGACTGATACAGAATATTATTTAGAGAAAAGGCAAGGTTTAAAACAACATATGTAAAAAGTGAAAACTTATGAATATACATAAATTACAGGCCCGCTGCATGAAATTCGTACACAGAGGTGGGGTATCCCTCAGCCCAGCCTGCACCCTCTCCAATCTGGGACCCCTCGAGTGACCCAGGCCTGCAGGGAAGGGCAGCTGGGGGGAGGGGGGCGTGGACCAGGTCTGCAGGGGAGGGCAATTAGGGGTGGCAAGGCCTTTAGGGGAAGACAGTTAGGGGTGACCATGCCTGAGGGGAGGACAGTTAGGGGCAATCAGGCTGGCAGGAAAGCAGTTAGGCATTCTTCAGGCTGGCAGAGGAGTGATTAGGAGGTGGTCAGGCTGGCAGGCAGAAGAAGGGCAATCAGGAAGGCAAGCAGGTGGGAGCCAACAGTCTCTGACTGTGAGAGGGATGTCCGACTGCCATTTAGGCCTGAACCTACCTGGGCAATGGAACATCCTTTGAGGAGTCCCAGATTGAAAAGGATGCAGGCTGGGCTGAGGGACACACCCTCTCATGCACAAATTTCATGCACCAGGCCTCTAGTATAATATAAAATTCAATTACCTAAAATCTTTGGAACAAACTTCTGGATAGGCAAAAATTCCAGATAATTGAGTCAGGAAGCATTATGAATATTAGATTATATCTATATATAAGATAATAGATATTATATAAATATACACATAAAGATATTAAAGTCCTGTTAAAGGGTTTGGTTATTTGCGTTGCTTAGGCTTTTTACCTATTGTACAATTTTCTTCCCCTTCATTGCTGTTAGTGCCCCCAGAGAGCAGCATTTTGTCTTAGGACTAATTTTCTCATTTTGCATCTATTGTTGACATAGAAATCATACATTAAAGCTTCTTTAAATACTATGTACCCTAAAATTAGCCTCTGAAAGAAGCGCTAAGAGGAACTCTGTAATTCATGGGCCTGCCTGAGATTTCAAAGGCAGGCAGGCACTTAGAAAAGTCTGCTCTGGCTGTGCACAGGGTTTTGTGCTGACTGTTTGGGGCCACATCTATTAGAAGAATGTGCTCACACATGAATTTGGGCTAGATTAGGCATCACTTTGTAAAATAATAATAATAATAATAATAATAATAATAATAATAATAATAATGTCTCTTCTATTTTACCTATACCTTTGCTTTTGTAAAATGAATTTTTTAAACATATTTTACTGATTTTTTTGAGAGAGGAAGAAAGAGGGATAGAGAGTTAGAAACATCGATGAGGGAGAAACATCAGCTGCTTCCTGCACACTCCCTACTGGGGATGTGCCCACAACCAAGGTACATGCCCCTGAGCAGAATCGAACTTGGCACCTTTCAGTCCGCAGGCTGATGCTCTATCCACTGAGTCAAACCAATTAGGGCTGTAAAATGAATTTTATTAAAATTCATATAAAAATCAAAAGATTTAAAAAAATTTAAGTAAAGAAAAACTCGGAAGTATAAGGCAAAGGAAAAGAAAAGACAGAACCAATGTATGCCAACCAGTCTACATTTGGAATGGGGCAAACGTAGGTTTGGCTTACAGTTTTCATATGGAAAAATTATACAATTAATAAATCATAGAAGAATGAACTCTGTGTTTTGTGTACTCAAAACTGTAAACTTACTTTTGCCCCACCCTGCAGATGCATAAAAAATTTGGTCTTATGCTCTGCAGTCAGTGCAAAAAAAAGGTAACAAAATTCATATTGTCTACTCAGTGTAAATAAAACAATTGCTTCAATAAAGTATATGTTTTTCAGATAATGAGTCAGAAAGCAATTTTCCCTTAGTTCCTCTTCAAACAGTCACCGTGGAATGTAAAAAAGCATCCTCAACAACTTTACAAGAGACAATGAGGTGAATTTAACTGGACTGTTTCTGTAACAGTCTACAAAATAAGTCAATGAAAAAAAATCAATAGGCAAAAGAAATGGTTCCAGCTCATTGAAACATATTCAAAACATAACAGCTGCCTGTCTGTGGCCGCTCCTGATGGCCTAGTGGCAGTATCTGTGACAGTCTCAGGCACCCACGTGGTCAGCTCTCAGTGGACAGTGTGAGTCTATTAGCTCCTGAAATCACTGAAAAATGCTTTCCTCAAAAAATTAAAAAGGAACTCGCATTTGACCCAGTAATAATTCCACTTCTAGAAATATATCCCAAGAAAACATAAACACCAATCAGAAAGGATATATGCACCCCTATGTTCATAGCAGCACAATTCACCATAGCTAAGATTTGGAAACAGCCTAAGTGCCCATCAGCAGATGCCTGGATCAGAAAACTGTGGTGCATCTACACAATGGAATACTACGCTGCTGTAAAAAAGGAATTCTTGCCATTCGCAACAGCATGAATGGGACCGGAGAGCATTATGCTAAGTGCAATAAGCCATTTGGAGAGAAAGATACATATCACATGATCTTACTCATTTGTGGAATATAATGAACAACATAAACTGATAAACAAAAATAGAGCCAGAGGCAGAGAAGCATTGAACAAACAGTGAAACCTCAGAGGGGAGTTGGGGGAGGGGAGGTAAGCGATCAACCAAAGGACTTGTATCATGCATATGTGTATAACTAATGGACACAGACAGTAGGGGGTGAGAGCATGTGCGGGGGTAGGAGTGGCCTGGGAGAGGTCAATGGGGGGAAAGGAGACATATGTAATACTTTAATCAATAAAGAGTAAGAAAAAAGGAGAAATAAAAGAAACTTTTAGTGAATACACTACTACTCATTTTTTTTTTACCTGTGAAAGCAAGCCAAAATGTCAACACTGACTCTTTAACTTTGCTTTCTATGTAAACAAGCAGCATTAGCATTTTCCCAGAGGGCAGGGTAAAAGTGGTCCATAATGAAGTAAGACTTGGAATTAAAAATACAAACAGCATTGTGCTTGAACAAAGCCAGATTATCCAGTGCAAACAATGGATCAATTGTCAGCTGAGGGAAAAGATAACCAAATCTCCAATGCCCACGGGCCTGGAAGGGTAACTAATTACACGGAGGGTTTTCGTGCATCCATTTTCCTGTGTGTCAGAGAAGAGAACAATTTACCTTGACATGGAGAACTATGCACACATAAATGCCTAGCACTCCAGTAGAATCCGTCTGAACCTCCTGGAAAAATAGCTGGCTTTCATTATTAATTTAACTTTAAACTATGTACTTAAGGTGAGGTTTCAAAGACTTATGGAGCTTTGCCGTTCTAGAGAAAGAATGCCAAACTCACAACTCCTAGAATGGAAACCACGAAACTCCAGAGACAATATCTTTGTAAATAACTTGGTTTAGCACCAAAACCATGTCGATGAGTAATGATGTTCTTAGAAAATACTTTATTTATATATACATTTTATTGATTTTTCACAGAGAGGAAGGGAAAGGGACAGAAAGCCAGAAACATCGATGAGAGAGAGAGACATTGATGAGATAGAGAGACATTGACCAGCTGCCTCCTGCATGCCCCCCCACTGGGGATGTGCCCGCAACCAATGTACATGCCCTTGACCGGAATCGAACCTGGGACCCCTCAGTCCCCAGGCCGAGGCTAGGCCGATGCTCTCTCCACTGAGCCAAACCGGTTTCAGCAGAAAATACTTTTTTGATGAAGAAGATAAGGAATCAGGACTCTTGATTGAAAAAGACAGAGAGCCAACATCAGCCATCTCAAAAAAGGGATTGACAGCTCCCCTAACCAAACTCCAGGAAAACTATGGGCCCAGCTAGCGCCAGGGTCTGAAAAGGGGCCAGGACTTGTAGCTCTAGATCTTTCATTCCCACTTCCTTGAGGTATTGGCTTTATCATCTCAACCGGAAACCCACTTCTTCCCTCCAGCAGGAAACATAAATCCAGAGGCTCTCTGCTAGCATCTTTCTAAGCTGAGAGGAAACGCTTCTCTTAATTTGCTTTTTCCTGTGTTTGGTCCAACTGAATCGCCCACTCACTCTCAGACACATCCTTGGCCAGGGATGTGGCGTTTCGCCATTGGCCAATGTTGACTCACGTGCCTCTCCTTAAAGGGTCAGTGATTTATGATTGGAGTGAGGGAAGAGAAGTTGTTCCTGCAGAAGAATAACTGGACTGAACTACAGAAATAAGGAGAAGTGATGAATCAAATAAATCGCCCATAGGAAACTTGGCTTCTGTCGCTCTCCTGAGCCTTTGGACATGCAGAAGTTGTCCACAGAATGTAGAATTGCTTCAGAACACTAGATCCGTTACCTAATTAAGGCCATGAAGGTCTCAGCAATCTTTATGTCTTATCTTAGAGTGTAAATTTAAGGCTGATTCCAATGCCACAGAAATGACAGCAAGAGTCACAATAATGTGTGTTGATGGTAATAGAAGACAATATTCCATCAGGAACCATCAAAACTACAAAACTCATTCAGCAAAGTACAGCCGTGTAAGGGAACATGGTACACCTAGAAGAGATTACCATGTAGCTCAGCAGGAGTTCTTGAGAGATTCCAGTGTTAAAAGGCAAGAATGGGCCAAAATAGGTTTGGCTCAGTGGGTAGAGCGTCATTCTGCGGACTGAAAGGTCCCAGGTTCAATTCCGGTCAAGGGCGTGTATCTTGGTTGTGGGCACATCCCCAGTAAAGGGCATGCAGAAGGCGGCTGATCGATGTCTCTCTCTCATTGATGTTTCTAACTCTCTATCCCTCTGCCTTCCTCTGTGTAAAAAATCAATAAAATATGTGTGTGGTTTTTTTTAAGGCAAGAATGGCTTTTATACAGATAGTATTTGTATGGAAATGGGTATTTCTATGGTACATTAAAGCAAACCTCTGCTTTCAACAGTCAGCTGGCTAGGTATTTTGTAAAGCCCTTCCTGCAAAACACATAGAAATAGCGGATAAAATGCAACATCATCCATTTAGATGCAGAGTTGTGCTTCCAGGAGAATGAGAGAAATATCCAAGGGGCAACAACAATAAGACAAAGCAGAAAAGCCAGATGGTCAATGAACACAGAAACCATGACTGTTCTGGGAACAACTGTTAATGCCAAGACTCTAGAAACTCAAATCTCAAGTCTGTGCAGGGAACAGAAGACAAGGCTTTGGATTCGTTCAAGATAGACAACTGGAAGTGTGACTCCTGCAGAGAGTCAGAACTCATGGATCAGGAAGTAAAAGCTTCTGATGACAGTAGAGGGCTAGAAGAGGGACTTGTCCCCCTCAGTCTGAACCCTAAAGAAAGAAAAAATTCCTCTGGAGAAGCCTATCCTGAAACAGATTGGGATTTGGAACTTACACCCCAGCAGGCTGTGAGAAAACCTTCGCTGGGAAAGAATGGCAGAGAAATCCCTGATAAGGAATGTTGGGGACACCATGTTGAAACAAATATAAAGCTTCTCTCTTTTTTTTTTTTAATATATTTTATTGATTTTTTTACAGGGAGGAAGGGAGAGAGAAAGTCGGAAACATCAATGAGAGAGAGACATTGATCAGCCGCCTCCTGCACGCCCCACAGTGGAGATGTGCCCACAAGCAAGGTACATGCCCCCAGCCGGAATCGAACCTGGGACCTTTGAGTCCACAAGCCTACACCAAACAGGTCTCGGCATAAAGCTTCTCTTGAGTGACACTCTCCCTACGGGGCATCAGACTTCTCACCGATTCAGAACAGCTGAGAAGCACCCACCAATCAGAATTGCAGCACAGAATTTATTTGTTGGTTCTGAGGACGCTGGCCCATGTTAGTTTATTTCCTTACATAGAAGTAGAGAGAGATCAAGAATTTTTAAAATTCCACCAGTTCAATAAAAGTCAGGAGAGGTGGGGGGCATGGAGAGGCATACATATTGAGGCAAAAGAAAGCGCCTAAATAGGAGAGTATAGTAAATCTGTCAGTAATCACCATCCATCTGAATGGCTGAACCCAGTCATTTAAACACAGATAATGAAACTAGACTCAAAAGCTGAGTCTAGCCACATAGAGTTTAAAAGAGCCAACCAAAGGCCAAAACCGGTTTGGCTCAGTGGACAGAGCATCGGCCTGCAGACTGAAAGGTCCTAGGTTTGATTCTGGTCAAGGTCATGTACCTTGGTTGCAGGCACATCTGCAGGAGGCAGCTGATCGATATTTCTAACTCTCTATGCCTCTCCTTTCCTCTCTGTAAAGTCAATAAAATATATTTTTTTAAAAAAGTCTTTAAAAAAAACATGATGATAGAGAAAGACTGAAACTAAAAGGTAAACTAAAAGATAAAAAGTAAGTTACCACAAAAAATATTAATATTAACTGGAAGAAAACATATAACAATGTTAACATCTGATAAAATAGATTCAAAGGTAAAAATATGAACAATAAAAATGATCACTAGTTAATTATAAAAGTTCCAATTATCCAGAAAGACATGACAATTATAAACTTATATGCAACAAAAAGTAGAGTCTCAAATACAGGAACAGAACTTGACAGAATTAAAGAGGAAAATGGACATATGCATGCATCATAACATGCAACTTCAATGTCTCTTCCTAATTGGTCAAATACATAAATATTTAGTAGGAATGAAAAAGAATTTAATAAAACTGAACATATATAAGACTTTGCGCCAAAAAGTAGCAATGCATATTCTTCTTAAGCATAAAATTATAAAAGAGGTTATCAAGTTAATCTCAATAAATTGCAAATAATCAATATCACGCAGAAAAATTAGTGACAGGTTTTTTTATAAAAAAGTACATTTGGAAATTGTCAAACATATAAAATTATCAATAAGTTAAAGTATAAATAATAATGAAAATACAATGTATTTAGAAAAATAACAAAAATTCTACATATCAAAAGTTAGGAATATAATGAATGTCTAGGAAAAATCAATTATTACTTTCATATTAGAAAATTAAAAGTTAAAAAGTAATGATCCAGCAATCCCACTCCAAATATATATATATATATCCAAAGGAATTTAAATCAGCATCTTAAAGCAAGTTCATCACAGCAGAATTCACACTAGCCTAAAGGTAGACACATTATCAACAGATAAGTGGGTAGGGAAAATGTGGTATCTATATACAAGAGATAATCATTCAATCTTAAAAAATACTTATATCCTCTCATATGCTACCATGTGGATGAAACTAGAAGACATTATGCTAAGTGAAATGTCATTCACAAAAAGATCATACTATGTGAATGATAGTATGGGATATGTAACCAAAAGTAGTCATACTTTTTTTAGTAGTCAGACAGAAACAGAAAGCAGAATGATAGTTTTCAGGGACTGGAGGGAAGAAGAAAAGACTTCTTTTATGGATGTAAACTTTCAAATGTGCTAGAAAGAAAAGTCCCAGAGATCTGTTGTATAATAATGTGCATACAGTTGCCACTAGTATACTTAAAGATGGTTAAGATGATAATTTTTACGTTATGCATTTTTTACCTAAAAATATAATAATGAATGAAGCATCCAAGGTAAGAAGTGAGGGAGAAAAGACAGAGGAAATCTAAGAAATGGGAAGGAGGATAATAATAAAACTAAGAGCAAAAATTAATCAAATGAAGAGAAAAAGATTCAAGGAAAGGATCAACAAAATCCAACATTGTTTCTTTGAAAAGATTAATAAACTAATCAATCCTCAGTAAGTTGGGTCAAGAAAAGAAAAAGAGAAGAGACATGAACTATAGCTGGAATGTAGATATAGCAGATTTACAAGGTAATAAATAATATGATGAATAACTTTACAGCAATAAAATTAAAAACATGGTTGAAATGGATAATTTCCCACAAAAGTACAAAAAATTAATTCATCATTGCATCATAACTGTAATCTTATTCCATCACATTGTGGAGTCAGCACCTGCTCAGAGACCCTTTTGAAGGTCATCGAAGCATCATGGAGGAAGCAGCAATCACCACCCTCTGATGACCTTGGCTATGTTGTGTGAGACAGTTTATCAGTGTTGAGTTTCCAGGTGACCCTCACTTATGTTATGAAGAAGAATGGACTGGGGCCTTTAGTGTGATGGGGATTGGGGGGCAGAGGGGGGAGGGGGAGGAGAGTGACAGTACAATAGGAATAAGGACTGCTTCCCGGAGCAAGTCTAAAGTGGTGACTGTGTTTTCAATCCCCACATTTCTACAACAGGTCAACTGTAATTTGCATACAATCAAATATGCCCTGAAGGGAGCATTGAATCAAAGCAACCCTATCCTTCTCCCAAACCTCCTGAATTCTCTGAGATTTATGGACATGCTATTTTAGTCTATCAAATAAGTTCTACTTCTTCATTGCTTCAACAGCTTCAGATAAAACTATAAATTAGCATAATTACTTCACTTGAAATTATTAAACGACTAAAGCTGCAGAATTGATTAAAAGCATTTTCACTGAACTCTAATCTTTAAGTGAAACAATATCTTTCCCCTCAAAAAAAATATACCACTTTCCTGGAAATATACTTCATGGCTTTATTTCCTTTGCTAATTAATCCTGATCATTTAATTCCATAACTTTTATAAAGTTAAAATTATAAGGATTTAATTGACTTTTGCTTTAACTTCCAATTATGTCTAATTGGTTTCTATTCGGTCTCATTAAATCCAATTATGGTTTGACTAATCGTAATTGCTCCCAATAGTTCATTTACTTTAAAATAAGGACTCTGATACTTTCATTGGGACAAGGTAGGGTCTCTTCATTTTATTAATGCAAATGGCTTCTGTATGCATCAATACGTTTACATTTAGTACTTAGGTAATCCTTTGTAACTCAGCTCAGCTAGTAAGATCCTGAAAATACACACAGGAGCTATATAGGTAACTTCCTGGTAGTCATCATTAATATCAATTGATGATGACCAATCACTTGGTGTCACATTTTATTACCCTCATTTACAGAAACTTGTAAAAACGGCAGAATTTTAATAAAAAGGAAGTTACTATAAAGAATAATCACAGACATTAGGAAGAGGAGCGCTTTCTCAGAAATGATGCATGCGCAGAGCAAGCTCATTTTGTATTTTGTTTTGTGAATATCTATTTCCATTTTGATAAACTATTATAAAGGCCCAGGAAGGAAAGCATAGAACATAATTTTTTTCAAAAAAAGTTAATCTGCGTTTTATTAAAAACTAAGCTTCCTTGGCAGTACTTTCTGTGTGTGGAAAAACAAAGAGAAGAAGAAAAAAATGGAACAACAAATGTTTCACGGGAGGAAAAAAATGGAATATTCTTTTGCATCTTACTGATTCTCTCTCCTGATACCAAAAAAAAGGGGGGGGGGGCAGAGGGGAGAACCACGCACATTTTTCAAGACAGGACTTGAAACAAATTAGAAATACTTTGCAGAGCTAACAAAAATCACTGTGACTTGTTCCTTCCACTTAAAGAACATAAAATACTGTCTGATTCTCTTTATACGAATTCTAAAATAAAATTTCAGAGATGGAAAGAGAGAGCAGAGAACGAGTGATTGCCAAGGGTAAGAGCTACATGGGAAGGGAGCAGATATGACTACCAAGGAATAGCATGAGCGAGCCCGTAATGATGGCAGAGTTCTTTACCGTGGTTCGGTAGTGGTGATACAAATCTACATGTGGTAAAATTGCATAGAACTACCACATACACACACACACACATACACACACACACACACACACACAAATGAGATCTGCATAAGTTCTGTAGATTGTACCA
Organism: Lasiurus borealis; assembly: GCA_004026805.1. NCBI lineage: Eukaryota > Metazoa > Chordata > Mammalia > Chiroptera > Vespertilionidae > Lasiurus > Lasiurus borealis. The sequence goes on from PVJN01008286.1 coordinate 18,441, forward strand.
ATGTCATTTTTTGCATTTTCATATTGTTCTATAGTTGAGTAATTTGTCACCTCTGGGAGAAAAGGAGTCAAAAGTACGTAAGACATCCCTTGACATTCTTTCATTGCCACGTTTTTATAAACCTATTATTATTTCAAAATAAGGTTCAAAATATAAGTATGGTAAGACCTAACACCCATCATTTTCAAAAAGGAAAGAAATGAGGGTTGATGGGCCTGTTCAACGATGTCAAACATGCAGCAGTCCATCAGAGGGTCATCGTCTGTCTAGCTGTCATTTGGCCTCCTTCTCCTGGGCCCTGGAAGACGAGCTACCGTTATGTTCCAAAGGCTGGGATCATCCTTTGGTCCAATATTTGGCCTTTGACCCCAGCCCTGACACATGGCTCCTACAGTCCTTAGAATTTCCTGCTTGATGTGTCTTCTGTTCTAATGAGGTGACTCTGGGTGGCCTCCTGAATGAGGGCTGGCCACCAGAAAGACAAAGCCATGGTTAGAAGAGAGACTGAAATTTCCAGCTCCCCCCCTCACTGCCTCCCCCGCCCCCACAACTCTCTTGAGAGTGGAGAGTGGCTGGAAATAGGGTTCATAGTTGATCATGCTTATGGGGTTGGTCAGCAGTATGGGGTCTGGGGTTGGTGAACACATCCAGGTACCAGGAGGATCACACACCCCAACTCCACGGGGACAGGGTCCCTGGCTCAGAACCTTCCCAGACCACGTCCTAAGGCCCCTTTTCATCTAGCTCAGCGGTTCTCAACCTGTGGTCGCCAGCCCTTTGGGGGTTGAACAACCCTTTCACAGGGGTCGCCTAAGACCATCGGAAAATGCAGATATTTACATCACAATGCATAACAGTAGCAAAATTTCATGGTTGGGAATCACCACCACATGAGGAACTGAATGCAAGGGTCACAGCCTTAGGAAAGTTGAGAACCTCTGATCTAGCTGATCACGTGTATTTATCACATCCTTAATTAGATAATGAACTGATAAACCTAAGTGTCCCCCTGAGTACCATGCGCTGTTCTGGCAAATAATGGACTCTGAGGAGACCCTCACAGGAACCTTGATTGGTAGCTGACGTCAGAAGCACAGATGACAATTCAGGCAGGCGATGGGTGTCTAAAAGGCTGGGAGTGGGCAGGCTTGTGGGATTGAGCCCTTAGCCTGTGGGGTTTGGCACGATCTCCAGGTACACAGTGTTAGAATGGAATACACGGGAGCAGACGGACACGATGCTGGTGTCACAGAATCGCCGGGTGTGGCAGGAAAACCCACCCATCTGGTGTGAGAAAGGTCGTGAGTGTGACAGCAAGGTGAGACAGAGGAGGGGCACACAGGAGGAGCAGAGTAGTTCTTCTTTCAAAAACAACCAGCAATGCCAAGACCGGTTTGGCTCAGTGGATAGAGTGTCGGCTTGTGGACTGAAAGGTCCCAGGTTCGAATCCTTCTGGGGGAAGGAACCTTGCTTGAGGGCACATCTCCACAGTGGGGTGTGCAGGAGGCGGCTGATAGATGGCTCTCTCTCATCGATGTTTCTGACTTTCTATCTCTCTCCCTTCCTCTCTGTAAAAAAATCAATTATATATATATATATATATATATATATATATATATATATATATATAGCATTTATTTATTTATTTGCAGAGATAATAATGGTCCGAAATTTAAACCTTTGGGATGAAGGACAGAATCGTGATGAGACTGCAATGGCAAAATACATAGGATAAAAAAGCAAAATAAAGGAACTGGCAACAGAATAGCCCAGTGGGGTGGGAAAATCCTGGGACTGAGAAGCAGGAGAACTGCGATTATGCTATTATTTCTGCCTCAAACCTGCTGAATAACCTTCACGAACTCACTCCCCTCCCCTGAGTCTCATTTCTTTTTTACCAAATTGAATGAAGTGGATCATCTCCAACTTCCCCCAATACTATTTATCAGCTCTATGTAGAGTCTGATTAGATCTCTAATTTCAATTTTAATATGGGTCTGTGCCTGCTGCAAAGTCTAATAAATAGTTAAATCGAGCACAGGAGACTAGTGCACTTTGCTAAGTATTCTTGAAGCTTTTTCTATCAGTGTAGCAAGATAAATGGCTAACAATTTGGTAGACACGAGGCCTATTAGCAACTGTGACTGCTGTGTTATCTCAAAGACCTTGCGAGGATAATGCTGAAACGTAGCCTAATTTTTCCACCAAGATGCACGAAAATGATGAACCATTCCACTCACGAAAATTCACTGCTTTCAAGAATCCAAACATCTTTCTAAACTGTATAGTTTCTGGGCTGACATTATCCTACTTCTTTTTTTAAAATACTTTATTGATTTTTTACAGAGAGGGAGGGAGAGAGATAGAAAGTCAGAAACATCAATGAGAGAGAGACATTGATCTGCCGCCTTCTGCACGCCCCACAGTGGAGATGTGCCCGCAAGCAAGGTACATTCCCCCAACCAGAATCGAACCTGGGACCTTTCAGTCTGCAAGCTAATGCTCTATCCACTGAGCCAAACGGGTCTCAGCTTACCCTACTTCTTTACACAAGTATTAATTGCACCCTGGTTAGTTTACACATCATGAATAATAGCCACCTTGCAATAAGCCATGGCAACTTCTTTATATACCTGTGTATACTTGTGATCATAATAATGTCAACTTTAATATTCTTATCCAACAATTCTAAGGGGAAAAAAACACATACCATGGTGCTAACTATCTAGGATGCCCATAAATGATCAAAAGATAAAAGCAATACCAGTAATCTCTGACAGTGCTATGAAAAGACATCAAGTTCATAAAAAAAAAATTCTTAACCAGCTGCTAAAAATTGAAAGTTATAATTTGTCTGCAACCAGGATAGAAGCTTATTCAAAAATATAGGTGATATGCCCCAGTTGGTATGGCTCAGTGGGTAGAGAGCATCAATCTGTGGACAAAAGGGACCTGGGTTCGATTCCAGTCAAGGCACATGCCTGGGTTGCTGGCTCAATCTCCAGTAGGGGATGTGCAGGAGGATAATGATTCTCTTATCCTTGATGTTTCTATCTCTCTCCCTCTCCTTTCCTCACTGAAATCAATAAAAATATATTTTTTAAAGTATGTATATATAGGCAATATACTCATGAACGCGTCTGGTGAACTCTCCCTGACCTCACCGTGTGAGGAAACTGGAGGAAGGACAGTGAGATGAACGCTCTCTCCTTACTAAGACTCACATCTCGAGGAGGTCAAGGAGCAGAATTACTGCGCATCCCCCAGGCCTCTCTCCCATCTGTTCTGATCATCCAGGCAGACTTACGTGGAGCCAAAATAAAAGCAGGAGTATGCAGACTCCTGGGCTGTGTTTTTCTTCCTTTCATGCAGGGAAACGCCCAGTCACCGTCTCTCACACTGCATTCCTAGCCCCAGGATTGTGCATAGCATGCGATTGGTCACAAGACGGAAAAGGCACTGCAAACCCATCGCTGCCACTGGAAATACTTCCCAGGAGACACGTGCTGCAGATGGCGGGTCAGAGCACTCACAGGACTCAAAACCCAGCTGGGGTCCTGGGCTCTAATTTCTTCCTGGACTACCGATAGGCTCCCTCCTCACTTCGGCCACAACAGAACAGGACACCTGCCAATCCACAGAGCCACCAGGAGCCTGGGTGATCACCTGACATTAAAAGCTCTGCACAAACAGCCACCAAATGAGCCAGGGAGGTGTTCATCCTTGGCCACAGAAGTGGGGAATATACAGAAATCAGGCACCGGCAATAGAGCCGAGGTGGGGAAGTGATGTAATAGAGAGACACTTGGGCCAAAACCGGTGTGCTCAGTGGATAGAGAATCACCCTGTGGACTGAAGGGTCCCAGGTTCGATTCCAGTCAAAGGCATGTACCTTGGTTGCAGGCACATCCCCAGTAGGGAGCGTGCAAGAGGCAGCTGATCGATTTCTCTCTCTCATCGATGTTTCTAACTCTCTATCCCTCTCTCTTCCTCTCTGTAAAAATCAATAAAATATATTTAAAAAATAAAAATAAATTATTAAAAAAGAGAGAGAGACTTGGAAGGACCAAAAGTGAGCCAAAGTTCACACCAGAGGGCAGAGCAACTTCCAGTCCCCCGACCTCCAACCGCCCCGTCTCAGGGCTGAGCTACGGAAGAGAAATTTCAGGGAGACGATTTACAGCTTAGATCAAAGAGATGATCTTTAGCTGCCTCCTGGAAAGAGGGCTATATTTCTAGTGCCAGACTCTCCCACACTATATCAGGGCCAGGCTGAATTGGTTGAGACGTTCAGCCATCACAGAAAGATATATAATAAGGGACAGAGAGAGATTGAGAGAGAGGATTCAGAAAGCCGGAAAATTGCCCTCTTACCTTGCATTTCATGTGTGTGATGGTATGACAAGTGGGGAGTGTAAGGCCAGCACACTCAAAAGGTCTTTGAGCCGAAACCGGTTTGGCTCAATGGATAGAGTGTTGGTCTGCGGACTGAAGGGTCCTGGGCTGGATTCTGGTCAAGGGCATGTGCCTTGGCTGTGGGCACATCCCCAGTAGGAGGCGTGCAAGAGGCAGCTGATCCATGTTTCTCTTTCATCGATGTTTCCAACTCTCTATCCCTTTCCCTTCCTCTCTGTACAAAAAAAAAAAAAAAACAATAAAATCTATTTAAAATAAAAAAGGTCTTTGAGGGGAAATGGAGAGGTATTCTGAGTGGCTATGTGCCAGGTTACAGAATCAGGGTTGAACTTCCTAGAAGAAGGGAAATCAATATTGGGGATAAGACTAGGCTGTACCACAGATTTGCACTAATTTGCACCCCTATTATCAGGGTATGAGAGCTTCCTTTTCTCCCTGTTTCCACCGATCAGCGGCGTATGAAGCCAGGAAAGCACCTTCTTTGAGGTGGGTCGCAGGAGCAGTGACTAGAAGAGGCCTTCAATGAACGTCTATATTGTAGGTGAGTTTTATATCTTGATCTGGATTGGGTGATAGGGACCTGATCACTTGGTGATAATTCATCAATCCGTAGGTTTTGACTTGTTTATTTTTATGTATGCATACTATACTCTAATAAAAAGTGTATCTGGAAAATGCACATTATGGTCACATTCATTAAAATATTGATAATGAGAAAGTCTTAAAAGCAACCATAGAGAAAACACATATTGTACACAAAGGAACAATATCTATACAGTGGTACCTCGAGATACTAGTGCCCTAACATATGAGATTTTTGAGATATGAGCTGTCAAGCAAGAGATTTTTGCTTTGAAATACGAGCAACATTTGAGATAGGAGTCATCGCGCGGATCAGCCGGCTGCACACGACCCACCAGTTTACTGAGACTCGAGCGTCTCATAGTTTCCCACGCCTCAAGGTTACTGAACAAATTAAACTCGTATCTCGAGGTACCACTGTATCTATATTATCCATGCTATAGCTATGTCTATATCCATATCCATGTCTAAACCAATGTCTAAATCTATCTCTATTGATACCAATATAGATCTGCTGTCATCTCAACAGAAACAGTGAAAGACAAAGACAATAAAACAACATATTTGAAGGAAAACATTGTGCTAAAGAAAACTGTCATATTAGAATTTTATGAACAATAAAATTTACATTCAAAATGAAGGTTCAATAAAGTCTTCTCAGACAACTAAAATGCTAGAGAGAATTCATCACCAGCAGACCTACATTGTAAGAAATGTTATAGAATATCTTCAGGGTGAAAGAAAATGATGCCAGATGGAAACTGGAATCTATGCTAGGGAATAGAGAACCTCAGAAATGGTAAATGTGCAGATAAGTATGAGAATATTTTTCTCACATTTTTTAATTTATTCAAAAGGTAATTGGATGTTTTAGGCCAATGTATTATGAAAATTAAAATACTGATGTAGAATGTTGGACAAGAGCACTGCTGTAGTCTAAATATTTGTGTCCTTCCCAGATTCATCTGTTGAAATCCTAACTCAAAAATGGTCCTAGACATTGGGAAGGTCACTTGGTCATGAGGATACAGCCCTCATGAGCGGGTTCGGTGCTCTTGAATGAGATGCCACATTGCTCCCCAGCCCCTTCCATCCTATGAGGCTACAATGAGAAGTCTGCAACCCCAAACAGCACCCTCACCCAGCTGGTACCCTAAACTCAGACTTCAGAACTGTTAGCCATTTATTTCTGCTATTTGTAATCTACCTGGTGTGTGTCCTTTCGTTTTAGCAATTGAAACAGCCAAAGACAAGCACAGAGAAAGAGGAGAGTGGAAAGCATAGGAAGTCCTCACTTTGTATGGTCATGTAAGAGTGTTAACATGCAAGCTAAAGCCATGCAAACTGATCTTTCTAATCAATGAAAATGATTACAACTGTTGGGTGACTCTTCCAAACATCGTCAAAACAATTACACCTCTCTTAATGTCTGTTATCTAAATGTACAGAAAAATGAAAAAAAAATAGTGAAACTAGTATCTATTTAGTCCACTGTAATTTAAAACAGTAGGAACATTAAGGATTAAAATGATTCATTTCTTTGCAAAGAAAACCTCAAGAATAGATTGAACCTTGCTTGCCATCTTCCTCTCAAAGCATAACCTACCATCTGCAGTAAGCATCTTTTCAAGGCATTGGAAAACAGTCAAACTCTTTTATAAGTCTGCCTCAGCTTCCAACATTTCTATTTTTGTGCTTTTAATATTGTGAAATATCTTCAAGATTTCCTCTCATGTAAAAGTTTCAGCTGACATCACTTCTTTAGGCGCATCTGACTTCTTTTTGCGAGAGTCTTTTTTCCTCATTTATGTCAGTAAGCTCCCTTTCACTAAGTTTCTCCCAGATGATGGTGGTCAACATTTCCATGGTCAGCTACTGCTCCAATAACTCCATTAACATCCTATTTGGATTCTGCATGTTATTTTCACAGTTCAATAAAAGTTTCTGCCACATGACATACATAGTAGGCATTGTTCCTTCTTCCTTCCATGATGCCTACATCAATTGCATTCTTCCAGTAATATTTCTTCCATGCTCAACTAAAAAAAAAAAATGGTACAATCTTCCATTGTAGCATCAGTAGCCTGTGGAAAAGTCAATCTAAGACAGTAGGCTTTAAAAGTTCAAATGATTCCTTGGTCCATTGGGCGGACTGAAGATTATGTGCATGTTAGGAAAAAGCAAATAATCACATTTTCTTGGATGTCTCCAAATGCAGAAAGGTGACCTGAATCATTATCCAACAGCAGTACCACTTTAAAAGTTAAATTATATGGGCTTAGGTCAGCCTGTGGACTGAGGGGTCCCAGGTTCGATTCCGGTCAAGGGCATGTATCTTAGTTGCGGGCACAACCCTGGTGGGGGGCATGCAGGAGGTGGCTGATCGATGTCTCTCTCTCATCGATGTTTCTAACTCTTTATCCCTCTCCTTTCCTCTCTGTAGAAAATCAATAAAATATATTGATTACAACTGGGAGATGAGCAGTCAACACAACTATACGCTGGCTGTTTGTGTGTGAAAAGAAATAACAGATGCTCAGTGGCTAATCACCAGCAGACTTTGAAAGAAACAATGTGCACATCTGAAGCAGCCATGATGCACATCTGTTCATTATGTTGACTTGTGTACTAAAGATGAGCACCAAATTAGTACTTCATACAATTATTCAGAGTTAATAGACTGCGGTAACTGAAATTTGAACAGTGTTGTTGAGGAAATGGTGTTGTCTGACTAACCCATAACTGAAATGCATGTATGTCAGGACCATAAAGAAGTAGGACTGCCTGTATACTTTTCCAAGATTTTTACCTACTTTGGGAAGTGGTATAATATTACTTGAGGGTAAACTATGAAAAGTTAAAGCTATATATTGTAAACCTTCAGCAATCACTAAAAAAGTTACAACTAAAAAGCCAATAGTTGTTATAAAATATAATATTACTTGAGGGTAAACTATGAAAAGTTAAAGGTACATGTTGTAAACCTTCAGCAATCACTAAAAAAGTTACAACTAATAAGCCAAGAGTTGTTATAAAATGTCGTATTAAAACAACTCAAAAAGAAAGGAAGAACAAAGCAACCAAGAACAGATGGGTAAATAGAAAACAAATAGCAAAGGTAGACTTAAAGCCACCTTTGTTGAATTTATATTAAATAAAATGAACTCTAATTAAAAACTAGGGATGATCAAATTAGACAAAGATGCAAGAACCTATGATATGCTATCTACAAAAAAACCCACTTTAAATATGAGGTAGGTTAAAGGGATGAAAATAGATGTATCATATAAACACTAATAATAAAAAATAGGAATTACATTAGCATCAGAAAATGTTGACTTTAGGAAAAGAAGTATCTGGGACAAAAAAGGAAATTTTATGACAAAGGATCAATTCATTAAGAAGACTTAACAACCTAAATATGTATATAATAAAATAACTTCGAAATACATGAAACAAAAACTAACAGAACTGCAAGGAGAAATAGAAATTTCAACACTTCTCCTTTCACAAAAGTAGGCTGAAAATCAGTAGTAATAATAATAATGAAAACTCAATGCTATAAAATAACTTGATCAATTGTTAGCACAATACACATTTTTTTTTCAACTACACATGGGATACATTCACAAAGATGAGCCAAATGCTGGCACTTAAATATCAATAAATTTCAAAGAATTGGTATCATGCCATAGATGGTTTGGCTCAGTGGCTAGAGAGTTGGACTAATGACTGAACTAGGGTTCAGTTCTGATCTAGGGCACATGCCCTGGTTGTGAGTTTGATCCCTGACCCTGGTCGGGTTATGTGCAGAAAGCAACCCAATGGATTTGTCTCCTCATATGGATGTTTCTGTCTCTCTGCCTCTCCCTTTCTTTAAAACTCAATGGAATAGTAATATCCTCAGGTAAGGATTAATAACAACAACAAAGAATTGGCATCATATAGTTAGTTCTCTGAAATTAAATTAAATAGAAAAATACTTAAAATTTTCTAAATATTTGGAAAATAAGCAACACATTCTTAAATAATCCATGAGGCAGAGCAAAAAAAAAAATTATAAGCTAGAAAATATTCTTAGCCCTAAAATAATAAAATCAGAACATGACAAAATTTGTGGAATGTGGTAAAACAGTGCTTAATGTGATATATACATTTTTAGATACTTATATTACAAAACAAAGGTCTAAAATCAACTATCTAAGTTGTCATCTTTAAAAAGAAAACTAGGAAAAGAGGAAACAAATTAAACCCAAAGAAAGTAGAAGAAAGGAGAATAAAGATAAGGGGGAAAAACAATTATATGGAAACCAAAAGAGAAAAAATGAAACCAAAAGCTGCTTCTTTTAAAAGATCAATAAAATTGCAAACCTTTACTCAGACCAATCAAGAAAAAAGAAAAAACAGAGAGAAGGCACAAGTTATCAACTCAGGAATAAAAGATAGGACATCAGCCCTAGCTGGATGGCTCAGCTGGTTGGAGCACAGTCCCATATACCAAAAGGTTTTGGTTGGATTCCCGGTCAGGGCACATCCCTAGGTTGTAGGTTCCATCAATAGTTGGTGCATATACAGGAAGCAACCAATCAATCTCTCTCTCTCTCTAAAAGCAATAAACATATCCTTGGGTGAGGATTTAAAACAAAACATAGGACATCATCAGTGATACTATAGACTTTAATGAGCTAATAAGGGATATTATGAACAACTTTATGACAATAAATGCAACTAATTAGATGATACAAATTCCTTAAAGACAATAAATAAATAAAACATGGCCAAAGGACTTGAACAGACACTACACCAAAAGGGATATACAAATGGCCAATCACCGCATGAAAGATCCTCCACATCATTAGTCTTTAGGGAAATTTATATTAAAACTATGAGGAAATTCAACTTCACACGGACAAGAATAATTAAAATTATAAAGACTAACAATATTCAGTTTGGGTGAGGATAGGGAGCAATTAAAAAACTCATACTTTGCAGGTGGCAGAGCACTACTTTGAAACACAGTTCCTCATTAAGCTAAAAAACACCATACTACCCAGTAACTCCCTTCTTTAGTGATTTGACCAAGAAAATAAAAGCATCTCCACACAAAGATTAGTATAAGAATACTCATTTCAGCTATATTCATAACAGCTTAGTAACGGGACACAATCCAAATATCCATCAGCAGGTGAATTGTGCATCAGCTACTCAGCAATAAAAGAAACAATAAAAGAAAATAAATAACTTGGATGAATCTCAAAAGCATATGTTGAGTAAAAGCAGCCAAACATAAAAGAGACACATGGTAGAAGTCCAAACATATTAAATTATATAATAGGCAAAAGCACTTGACACTGACATAAAACAAGTCAGTGGTGGTCTGGGGTTGGGACAAGGTGATTAATTCCAAAGGAGCATGGGAAACTTTTAAAAGAACAGGAAATGTTGTACACTTTGAATGTCATGCCAGTTAGCCAGATATATGCATTTATAAAACTCATTGAGCTATACCTTTAAAATGGGAATATTTTAATATACTGTCTCAACATTACTAACTATAGCAGTGGTCGGCAAACTGCAGCTCACAAGCCACATGCGGCTCTTTGGCCTCTTGAGTGTGACTCTTCCACAAAATACCACAAGTCCATTTTGAAGAAGTGGCGTTAGAAGAAGTTTAAGCTTAAAAAATTTGGCTCTCAAAAGAAATTTCAATCCTTGTACTGTTGATATTTGGCTCTGTTGACTAATGAGTTTGCTGACCACTGGGCTATAGACATTTTAACCTTATTTTTTAATTAAGACCATATTGAAATGCAAGTAATTCTTAAGTATATATCTCCTAAACCAGTGGTCGGTAATCTGTGGCTCTCGAGCCACATGTGGCTCTTAGGCCCCTTGAGTGTGGCTCTTCCACAAAATACCACAGCGTAGACTAGTCTATTTTGAAGAAGTGGCGTTAGAAGAAGTTTAAGTTTCAAAATTTTGGCTCTCAAAAGAAATTTCAGTCCTTGTACTGTTGATATTTGGCTCTGTGGACTAATGCGTTTGCTGACCACTGTCCTAGGCTAAATGAGTAGAAGAAACCCAAGAAGGACTGGAAAAAGAAGAGACTACTGGGAGGTATAATTGGGGATGACAATGTGAAAGAAGAGGTGTGAACTGGCACATTTAAAATAGGGAAAATTAATATCAAAGCATTCTTCCATCCCAGTTACAACCTACAAATACATTAAGAAGAGTTCATCAATGAAGGGAATATTTAGGAGAGCACTATGGGTTACCTTAAAGGACTAGGACTCAATAACAAAAAAGAATTCTAGAAGTTATGACCTTATTAATTGACTAGTGGCCCAGTGCACAAATTGGTGCACCAGTGGGGCTCTCAGCCTGGCCTGTGGGATCGGGCCAAAACCGGCTCTCCGACATCTCCCGAGGGGTTCTGGATTGCAAGAGAGCACAGGCCAGGCCGAGGCACCACACTGGTGCACCATCAGGGCCAGGAAGGAACACAAGAGGTTGGCCAGCGAGGGAGGGTCCACTGGAGGGCTCCAGGGCATATGCGGCCCATCTCACTCAGTCCTGATCAGCTGGACCCCAGCAGCAAGCTAACCTACCGGTCGGAGCATCTGCCCCCTGATGGTCAGTGCATGTCATAGAGCAGTTGAGGGGCCTTAGTATATCATTAGCATATTACACTTTGGTTGAACAGCTGAGGGGATGACTGGACAATTAGCATATTGGGCTTTTATTATATAGGATTGTCTCAGAATACCTGCCTTTGAGGTGTTTAAACATAGATTAGAAAAAAAAAAAAAAACATGAGGCACGGCAGAGAGCTCTACTGCATCTACTTGCCTTTAGAACAAACACCTCCGTCTTCCATCTGCTTCCATACGGGCCACAAGCTCTATGCTTTCTGCCTACATTCCCTTGGATTCATTCTCCAAAGTAGAGCTTGAGAAGAGGCCTGGGTGCAGGAAGCTGATTTTTAATTAGTCCCTGAGAACAGGAGTGTTTTAGGAACAAGGAAAAATCACTTCCGTGTGCATTATCTAACTGATAAGCATTGAGGGGAGCTAATGCGCAATCCTACTGGGAGCCTGAGGCATTTGTACGTGTAAGCTGTTTGGGTAGAACGTGTGGAGACTTTTCCACCCCGCTGTGTCCACCATTGGTCAAGTGGCCCTCGCTATGCGATGATTCTCAACGTTGGCTGCTATTTAGAATCACATGGAGTGTTTTTGAAACTCCGGATGCACACTACAAAGCAGAGCAATTAAGTCAAAACTTTTTCAGGTGGGACCCAGAAATTTGAATGTTTCAATCATCCTGAGTTATTGTCATGTGTCCTCCTCGAGAACCACTGACCGAAGAGATAGTGTCCTTGTACTTCCAGGTGTGTACATGTGTGAGTGCCGGGCAGGTTCCCACAGGAACCTCACTCAGGAGAGGCAGGGAGACTGCCTTGGTGCCGCTGGGGTGAGGTGTTTGAAGATTACACCTGTCAAATGTGGGTGAAGAGGAGAGAGACTCAGGTGGTGTCTGGCTCGCTGTCCCCACTTACGGCTATCTCCCTACTTCTATCAAAACGCAACAGGTGGTTAGATTGGGAAAGAAGGTCAGGTACATGCATTGATCCTGAGAAAGGCAAATGCGACCTACTAAGAACCCACAACAATCTTTAATTGTCCCTGACTGCCCTGAGGGCTCTGATTGGTCACACACATGGCACATGGTTGACAGTCCATTAATATTTGTGCTCAGCTGAGCTAAAGCATTCTGAAGGACACCAGTGTTGTGACCTAAAAGCAGGGAGAAATACATCACAGGAGGGTTCTCTGCATCCTGTCAACTACCCCACATCAACATATGTGTGTTATGTATGTTATATTTAGTACCCCATAAGAGATCTCCCATAATCTCAAAAATATCTCAAGATTTTCAATATGCCTTGAGTTAAATGAAAAGCAACTACCTGTGACAAATGACAGTTGAGAGGAAAACATCAATTTAGCATCATCAGGGTGGAACTCCCCGAAAGCTGGTGGGGGTTCCTATTGCCTTGGTGAGGAGAGGGAGTCCCACCAACACCCCTTCTCATTTATTTCTGGAGAAATGTCACTGGTACCTTTCTGGACACCAGCGGGGAGACAAAGAGCTTTGCTCCTGAGCCTCTGATGTCCCAGGTGACCTTCGGTGAGTTATGAATCTTCTCTGCGCCTTTGTCTTTGACTTCACATTAAAGCTTTGGACCATATGATCTCAAAGAATCTTTTTAACTGAAAAACTCTATTCATGGGCATTTTATTTTAAACTTCCTTTAAGTATTAATCTACTAAGGAAAATGTTGTCATTGATCCTTATATATCTCATTAATTAATACAGTCTTTTCAGAATGCTGGCGAGGTGTCAATGACTTTGGCACAAGCTATTGTCATAGATTTTAAAGTTACCTCCTATTATGAGTTTCCATAGACTTGATAGTCTGTACCAAGTCTAGCCCTCTTTCAAATGGAAAGCTGCTTTTCAATGATTAGTCTTAAGGCTGCTGGAGTAGAGAGCTGTATCTCAAACTGTTACAGAAAACTGGAATAATCAAACAATGCTAGGAGAGTCTGGAGTTACATTTATTTCACGCGGGTCCAGAGGAAAATGTTTCTCAAATTCTGGGCCCCAACATGCAGAAATTTTCCCCATTTATATGTTTCTACCTTCTTTGTCTCCCAAATATGGAATGTTTCCCACCCATTTGCAAGTTCTTAAAGGACCCCTATGTGCTGAGGCCTTGAGACCTTAACCAAAGGCCTGGCCTGGTGCCAGCACTGATCATTTGTTCAGGGAAGGTTTAATGGCATCTCTGATGTGAAAATAGTCTCATTTTCCTTATTATTTAAGCAAGCAAATATTTACAGAAGCCAATAGCAAGGATAAAATTTCAAATAGTTTTTATATAAGATGGATGCTTTAAAACATCTTTACCAGCCTATATAATGCTATAAAAAAAAAAGTCCTGACTGTCCTGGAGGGGTTTAATATTAATTATTAAACGGAATAAGATGGAAAGTAACTCCAAAAATACAGCAAATTGATGTTTTCAAAAAGTAAAAGAAATAAGTCCACCAAGTTTTCTTCTTTCGCCATTTAACTACACATTCAATTAAACAGTATTTATCAAGCAACAGTAGATACACAAAGCGTTCGCAGTACTGCAAAAACTTTCATTGTAAAGGTGTGAAAGAAACCTAACAAGTGTGACATGAGAATTAGAAGCCTCCATCATTTGAACGTGTTTTGGGGTTAAGTGAAAAGAAGATGACGTGCCGCGATGATATTTGATGGGAAAACTAAAAAGAAAATCATTATACGGACTGACTATAATTTCTTGGAAATTCAAGTAGTGTCTGGGGCATCGTCCTTCTCAGCAAGATAAAAGAGAGAAAGTTGAAAACTCTATTTGGGTGATTTAAGACAATGAACTGTTAGACGTCAACCGGAGAAGAATTGCTTTAAGTTAAACACTGTACGGGCTCAATTTTTTCTTATAATTACAATTCTTCTCTATGACTACTCTCATTCCGAGAAGAAGAAATGAGTGTGGCTTGTTTTATTGGTCCTTTGTTTCTTTTCCTTTTTCTTTCTGCTTTCATCTTTCAAAAAAAAGCAGTCAAGTAACATTTAACCATGAGGCCCAGCCCTGTGAGATATGGCTCCCTGATAACCACAAACGTTAGACAAGATGTTTGTCATGGGAAACAGTCTTTATCCATCGGGTGGTAAAATAAAGAAGTGGGCAAAAGGAGGTCTACAGTTGTTTGTTCAGAAAAGAATACAATCCCATATAATAAAAGCCTAATAGGCAAATTGACCAAATGGTGGAAAGACCAGTGGAACGACCGGTCGCTATGACACACACTGACCACTAGGGGGTAGATGCTCAACCCAGGAGCTGCCCCTGGTGGTCAGTGCTGCTCAGCCAGAAGCCAGACTCAAGCTGGAGAGTGCAGCAGCAGTGTCAGGAGCCCCTCCCACCTCCGAGGCAGCGCTAAGGAGGGCTCCTGGACTCCGAGAGGGTGCAGGCGGGGCTAAGGAATCCCTCCCCTGCAAGTGCATGAATTTCATGCACCGGGCCTCTAGTAATTAGTAAGCAATAATACGCCCAAACCGGTTTGGCTCAGTAGATAGAGCATCGGCCTGCAGACTGAAAGGTCCCAGGTTCGATTCCGTTCAAGGGCATGTATCCTGGTTGCAGGCAAATCCTCAGTAGGGGGCGTGCAGGAGGCAGCTGATTGATGTCTCTCTCTCATCGATGTTTCTAACTCTCTATCCTTCTCCCTTCCTATCTGTAAAAAATCAATAAAATATATTTTTTTAAAAAAACAAAACAATAATACAAGAATAGCCTCTGGGTTTCACTTACAACTGTAAACCAACTTTGGGCTACCCGTGTACATTTTTAATAAGAAACTGAATATTCTCACATAAGCTGTAAATCAATTTATCAGCTTTGTTGTGTTGAACCCACACTCTGTCAAAAAAAAAAACTCACCACATTTGTGCTAATTAATTCACCCCAGTTTTGTTTTTTTTTCATGAGAAATATTTTCCATCCAATATTATCCCTGCTGCGCTGCTTTAAAGAAAGGTCGCCTGCAGCTATTTCTGATTCAAACAAAAATCAAAGCTTTTTTTCTTCTTTCAAAAGGGGCAGCCCTTCATTTTGCGATTGGGGTCCACGTTGAAAATTATTCTTCTAAAGCAAATAGAGGTGTCTCCTTCGGTGGATGTCATGAATAACAATATTTTTACCTTGATGTCCTCACCATGCTTTCAAATTCATCATCTCATTTGATTTTAATAACCACATTGTGAGCGAAGTGCATCCCAATTTGAATAATGAGCTAGAAAGAGGTTAGTAACTTGCTGAAGTGTGTTTAACTTGCAGGGTAGGGGCTACCAACTGATATTCCCGTTCGGAACCTCATTCTCGAACCGCCTCCAGCATCCTAAGAGCCTTGGTGTTGCGTGTTGGAAATCAATACCATCCATGTTGCCCTTTAAATCTCCCTAATTCCTTGTCAGCCTCTGACCTGGGGTCTCCCTTTCTGTCTACTTTTATCTGGTCCCCTCCCAGGCAGCCAAGCAAAATGGAAGAAAATTATACAAAGGAATCACCATTCCCCAATGTCTGCCCCGCATCCACTCAGTGAATACGTAATGAGCATCTTCTACATCAGGCCAAGTTCTAGGAGCCACTACCATCGCTGTTGAGACAGACAAAAGTCTGAGAACTCTACGGAAATAGGATTTGAGTCTTATTTCTCTACCAGTCCAATGATTTGATTTGATTTCTGTATTCTGTTATAAGCCTCTGAAATACTTTCTGAGGCAGATACAGTGGAAATTCGATATAATAAAAGAGCTAATATGCAAATGGTCATCATGCCATCACACCGGGCCAGGGGACCAGAGGCTGTGCCGTCCACTCTGGGGGGTTTGATGGGGTGGGACCAGTCAGGTCTGGGTCTTGCACAATTTCAAGATGCATGAGGGTGGGCAGGGACTTGACTCTGGGTCCCACAGCATGCCCCAAATTCAGACAGGAGGGAGATTTTCATGTACATTTTACTAATTTTCTTTCATCTCTGACACTTCTATTACAGAGAAAGGGCAAATAGCAACATTAAAATATTTCCTCTAATTAATCCCCTTTTAATGTGCACACATTTTGTGAACCGGGCCACTAGTGAACATATAATTTGAGATCATCACCATATATTGACTTAATTCTCTTATAATTCATACTAGTCAGATAGCAGATATTTGTTTTTGTTTGGGGTCAGAAAGGATGTTTCCCTTACGCTGCTGTTGTCCCTAACAGTGCCCTGATTCAGTTCCCTCGTTTATTATTGGCTCCTTGGAAGGTAAATTCAAGGAAAAGAAAAAGGAAGGAAATTCGCACTGAATCGAAACAGGTTTCTCTTGCAGCTCCAGGCAGCCAGTGGGCAGGTGGCTGGCCACGCTGAGGTGGCACCTCAGGGCGTGGAGGCCTGCGGCAGTGGTACCAGGATGGAGGTGGCACAGGATATCAGCCACGGGGACAGGGTGTTGACGTGACTCTTCCTGCTCAGAGACAAATGCAAGGGTCCTGCTCCCTGCGGTCCCATCATCCTTTGCCTGTCCAGGGCTGGATCTCCAGCCTCCAGTCAATTGTTTGAGTCTCACCCACATTACTGCCACGCTCTTTCCAATACAGTGGTACCTCGAGATATGAGTTTAATTCGTTCCGTAACCTTGAGGCGTGGGAAACTATGAGACGCTCGAGTCTCGGTAAACTGGTGGGTCGTGTGCAGCTGGCCGATCCGCGCGATGACTCCTATCTCAACTGTTGCTCGTATTTCAAAGCAAAAATCACTCGCTCGAGGGCTCGTGTCTCAAAAATCTCGTATGTTAGGGCACTTGTATCTCGAGTTACCACTGTACTTTCCTCTTTGCTTATGTGGTATTTTCTTTTTTACAAAATATATTTTTGTTTATTTCATGGAAAGGGAGAGAAAGAAACATCAATGATGAGAGAGAATCACGGATCTGCTGCCTCTTGCACGCCTCACACTGGGGATTGAGCCCACACCCCAGTCATGTGCCCGGACCAGGACTGAAACCACGGCCTCCTGGTTCACAGGTTGGTCCACAACCACTGACATATGCTGGCCAGGCTCCTTCAGTGCTGTTTTTCAAATGTTTGAAACCAAAGAGCTTTAAGTGAAACCCCAGCCATAAGTTATGGGGCCCTGTTGCTACTTATGCTCCCCAATAACCAGAAAGCTCCAAGCTCCACACAGATGGGGCCAGCTCTCCCTTTATCAGCACTGGACACTCGGACTCTAGGGTATAGTAAGTGCTCAAGAAAGGAAAGAGCGTGGGAAGGAGGGAGGACAGGGAGGGGCCTGGGACCTAATTCCATGTGACCATTTCTGATCAAAAATGCCAAGTTAGAAAGCAAGGCTCCCTGGAGAACCACCACATTGCTGCTGAGGTACGTGTTATCCCTTGAAAACCCAGAAATTATAGTTCATCTATTTTATGCAAGAATGAAAGAAAATTAGGATGTGAAGGAAATTCAGACAGATATATGGAAACACACATTTAGAGACCTAAATTCAGAAAAGTTGGTACATAAGAATGAGGTAAAAGATTAGGTGAAGCCAAAACCAGTTTGGCTCATTGGAAAGAACATGGGCCTGTGGACTGAAGGGTCCCAAGTTCGATTCCTGTCAAGGGCATGTACCTTGGTTGCGGGCACATCCCCAGTAGGAGGTGTGCAGGAGGCGACTAATGGATGTATCTCTCTCATTGATGTTTCTAAACTCTCTATCCCTCTCCCTTCCTCTCTGTAAAAAAGTCAATAAAAATATATTTAAAAAATAAAAAAATGATTAGGTGAAGAAATCAGACGTGGAATGTGACTCAGAAAGCAGACTGGAATGAAGAACCTTGAGCTATTTTAAATTTAGTCGAAGGACGTTGGTGGGCATGGAAATCTACAGGATCCTGGCTTTCCTATTTATACCACTTTGAGTAGCAGTAGAGCACTTAAAAGAGATCAGGAGGGTTGGAAAAATCATGCATGATCTTTCTGCTTAAATAAAACTGGGTAGCCTGACCAGTGCAGCTCAGCGGTTGCGCATCAACCCAGGAACCAAGAGGTCACTGGTTCGATTCCAGGTCAGAGGCAGCCCATCTATGATGTTTGTCTCTCATTGATGTTTCTCTCTCATCAATGTTTTTCTCTCTCCCTTTCCCTTCCACACTTTTTTTTACAGAGAGGAAGGGAGAGGGATAGAAAGTTAGAAACATCGATGAGAGAGAGACATCAATCAGCTGCCTCCTGCACACCCCCTACTGGGGATGTGCCCACAACCAAGATACATGCCCTTGACAGGAATAGAACTTGGGATCTTTCAGCTGACGCTCTATACAAATATATTTTTTAAAAATAATAATAAAACTGTATACAAAGCCATAAAACATGTTTTTTGCATTGGTCTCCTGCTATGGAAATCTCTCAGTAGACATTTTACATGTAGGCTGATTATTTGACGGGTTAGATTTCTCCCTGCGCAAGATGCTTTTTCCCCTCAGTTCTTGCCATTTGCTGAGGTTTCCCCGGCAGATGTCCTCCATCCCCTTGCTACCAATTAACTGCCAGCTCGTTGAGGGATTCCAGCCCCCCACTTGTAACCCCCGGGTTTTATTGCTGCTGCTCTTAGCACGCATCAGTTATGGAACCCAGGGCCCCGGCTTTGCTCATCTGGTTTCATTTTGGGGCCCAGAAACCCCCCTGTCCAGCAGGAAGGTGAATAAGCAATTATCTGCTTCCCCGACATTTCCCAGATGCCAGTTACTCCGTGTTCTCATTAACCCTTAGATTGATGTGACTCCGTCTGCACACCCGGCCATGCCTGGTCGGGACATCAGCGGCTGTGGAGACACAGTCATCATTTAAAACTGGAGGGGAAACTTAAAATGTCTCTCTAACCAACAAACCTCTGAAGCCCTCTTTAACATTCCCATTCGACATGAAATACAAGTAAAAAACAATTTTAGGTCACTTACAGACAAAAAAACACATGTTATTTTACAATCTGATGCATCAGCTGAGACCGGTGTGGCTCAGTGGATAGAGCGTCGGCTTGCAGACTGAAAGGTCCCAGGTTCCATTCTGGTCAAGGGCATGTACCTTGCTTGTGGGCACATCTCCACTGTGGGGCGTGCAGGAGGCGGCCGATCGATGTCTCTCTCTCATTGATGTTTCTGACTTCCTATTTCTCTCCTTTCCTCTCTGTAAAAAATCAATAAAATATATTTAAAATCTGATGCATCAAAGGAATGATCAGAGATCAGTCTCCACCAGTGGTCGTCAAACTCATTAGTCCACAGAGCCAAATAGCAACAGGACAACGATTGAAATTTCTTTGGAGAGCCAAATTTTTTCAGCTTAAACCTCTTCTAACTTCAAAAATAGACTCGCTCAGGCCATGGCATTTTGTGGAAGAGCCACACTCAAGGGGCCAAAGAGCCACATGTGGCTCGCCAGCCGCGGTTTGCTGACCACTGGTCTTAACAGTTCAAAAAATTGAAATGCTACAGGAATGAAGCATGATTAGTGTCCAAATAAAAGCTTTAAGTTCCTCTATATCGATATAATATCAATATTAAGTGGGAAAATTAACCCTCCCTGTCTCGTCTGTTCTCAAGAGCACAGAGAAGCCTTTCATCTTTCTTACTGTTTCAAGCACAAGCAAAAACACAAGCAACCATTTTAAATCTTGATCCTGAAAGCTGTTCTCAGGGTACAGTTATTAAAGTGTTCCTGCCAGCAGCTAGCACAGCCCCGGGTACGGGAGCAAAGGACAGACATCCATTCACTGGACGGCTTACTGCAGCCCCAACCAGTGTAACCCAGGATGCTGCCGGAGACGCGTCTCCTTTCAGCATCCTCCTTGCTGGGTCCGGTCCTCTTCCCCATGGATCTCTCCATCCCCTCCCCTTTGCCCCCTGGGGCTCCATTACTCCCAGGGGCCTTTTCCAGCAGCCACCACGTCCAGCCTCGAACAATTGTCACCCTGCCTGAGGTCAGGGCAGTGACCACGATAAAGCCAGACTTTGCAGATCCTCTGCAGGGCCCAGGTCATAGCAGCAACCAGAGGTGGCGTGGCTAGCCTTCCAACGCCTGGAAAATGAGACTTCTGACCACATCGGTGATAGTAGCGCCTTCCCCCCTACTTCCTGTGCTCGGAGGTTTAAGCAGAGCCACCACACTGAGAGCATGACGACCCATGACCCGTTCACTGGACACAGGATTTCTTCACAGACACCCCCATATCCATCACGCTCCACCTCTCCCTTTTATTATCCTCCCGCCCCACCATGTCTTCGTTGTTCTCAAGAATGATTCTACCCTGTTTCCCCGAAAGTAAGACATCCCCCTAAAATAAGACCTACTTCCAGTTTTGCCTCTCGCTGTCATATAAGGCATCCCCCTGAAAATAAGACCTCCCTGATAATAAGGCCTCCCCGGAATATAATGCCCCCAAAGCTACCATCAGGAATCTGACTCCTGATTTAAAGAGACCTCGCCCTGCCTGAACAGCTCCGGCTGCACTGCGGCCAATGAGCTGGTTTGTGATGACAACGACTACCATCCCGTAGACAGGTCATACATTTCCTTTTTTTTTTTTTTGTTCAACAATAAATGTGTACCGTATTCTTCTCCATGGAAAAATAAGACATCCCCTGAAAATAAGACCTAGCGCATCTTTGGGAGCAAAAATTAATATAAGACACTGTTGTATTTTCGGGGAAACAGGGTATCTTTCCAAACTAAAAGAGAAAAATCTCCTGGGTCAGCTCTGTGCCTCTCTCTTGGCCAGAGGCGATCAGCAGGGTGATTCTGCCACCCCGCTCCTTGCAAGAGGAGACTCGGCAATGTCTAGAGACATAACCAGGGACAGCTTGCGGCTGGCACCTAGTGGGCAGAGGCCAGAGATGCTGCTGCTGAGCATCCCACAGTGCACGGGACAGCCTCATGGGAATTACCCGGCCCCACACGTCAGTAATGCTGGGTGCAGAGACCTTGCTCCAGACGTCACTCACGAAACTCGACCGCCTAACCTCCTGCCATGTGTCTACACGCAACCGTTCCAGTGCCCCCCTTCCGACGCACTGCCCACCCCACGAGGCCCTGCCACCTGCCTCCTTGCTCCACTCACTCTGCTCCTGCCCAGATCGCACACAATTCTCAGCCAGAACATCCCTACAGATGCTTTCATCTCTCCTCGCTCTGCTTTCTTTTGCAACAAAGATAACTTGGCAAAACTGTATTCACTGTTGGTTTCTGTGACCCCATTGCATCACTGGCATCATCCCGGGTACTTGCTGGATGAAGTCTGAAATCCTCTGCTGACTCCCAGGCCTGGCCTACATGCCCACCCCTGAACCCCAAAGGCCTCATGCGCACCCTGCTTTCCAGCCATACAAACCAGCCACGTGCTGGTTCCCAAAGAGGCCTGACCCTCTCCAACCTCCTAGGCTCTGCACACGCCCAGGAGTTCTTGCCACTAGTGAACACTTACCCTGTGTGGCACCAGGAGGCCCCGCGAAGGATGAAGAAAAGACACTCAGAGAGAATAAGCTGGTTCGAGGTGGATCTTCTGTGCGTGACTGAGACCACAGCACAGATCCAGACGGCCAGCTGATGCTGTATTTTACAGCCAGAGGTAAACAAGGTAATTTACAATGTTCTTGTGAGTTTCACTTATTTTTGGCAGCACTTGCTGCACCTCCCACAGCTTATGAGCTCCCCAGGAAAGATCTAGGGGGCAGTCACAAGATCAGGCTTAATTATGCTAAGAGGGTTGTGCCCTCTTAGAGGGGACTTATTTGCGGCTTTGCCAGCAGGTCACTCTGACCCTTAACACTACATTACCCTTCTTTCAATTAGCTCCCCCTCTCTGACACCTGCTCCCTATGCAGGTGTCTCCTCCCTGCCTGACACGTAATTCACAACTTGAGTTTAGACCTAGTTGTTCATCTCTCGTGTCCCCCACCCCCACAAAAATAGGAGCCCCAGACTGGAGTATTTTTGTACATTCAGAGCCCAACACAGTGTCCAGTAAGTAGCTGGTATTAAATATTAAATATTAAAATTTTGTAAAATCAGTGAATAAAAGGAATAATTTCAAATAGACAACATAACTTTCATCTAACAAGCCTTCTACCTTTACCCCATTACCTTCAAATTTTCTCTGCTTTTTCTTCTCTTACCCATCTCTGGCAAATAAAAGACCCGTGATCTGTAAGCTTTCTTTCTTTTTTTTAAAATATATTTTATTGATTTTTCACAGAGAGGAAGGGAGAGGGATAGAAAGTCAGAAACATCGATGAGAGAGACATCGATCTCTGCACACCCCACACTGAAGATGTTCCCGCAAGCAAGGCCCCCGACTGGAATCGAACCTGGGACCTTTCAGTCCACAGGCTGACGCCCTATCCACTGAGCCAAACCGGTGTTGGCTGTAAGCTTTCTTATCAAGTGTCGGCATTTTGATGAGTTAACGTAATGAGTTACTCTTATTTCCAAGATGAAGGAGCTGAGGTAGAGGGAGGCAAAGGAGTTTACCCAGATGGAAGCGACGACCCTAAAGTGTGTATTCTTAACTCTGCACTATAATCCAGGCGAGAGATGGTCCAGAGCAGCATTAGACCATGAAGGCGAGTGGGCAGACAGACTGGGAAGATGCCAGAGACAGAGCCTGGTGCTGAGAGGGGGCTCTGACAAGATCTCTGCCAGACAGTGAGCAGGCCAAGTCCGTCCCAGCAGAAAGAAAGAGGCGGTGCCAGCATCCCCTTCTGATTCTTACCTGTAAGTGCAGTGGCTGAGATGCCGGCGTGTTCCAGCCAGCTAGGTGCAGCAGATAGTATACATGACGCTCCAATGTACTTGGCGCTCTCTCTTTCTGACCGAGGTTGTTGACTCAGCATCAGGTGTGGGAACCTTTGTCCACGTCTCTCGTGGTTCAGAGTTCCCACTTCAGGGTTCGGGTTGTGGAGGAGGCCGCACGCAAATGAGAGACTAGAAATATTAATTTGGTGATATTGGGAGGCCAGGAGGGAGCCTTGCTCTAGTGGAAAGGACTACCCCTTGCTCTGGCCTTTTTCTCCCTTTTATTAAGACTTTGGGGCACACCCATAGCCTTTAGGCAGGAAATTACAAGAACAGAAATTAACATGAAACAAACAGGTAGAGGCTGCTTTAGCTAACAATGTTTCCACTAAACAGTGATTAGCTCTGACCTTTCAGAGCAATGAAGGTTGACCAGCCTTCTGGTCTCCTGTTCACACCTTTCTATTAGTGAGTCAATGTTTGGTCTCCGGCAGTCAGGTATTGCTAGGTGCCATCCAGCCTGTGATCTACCATGGTCCCAGCACATGGATGTTCCCTAGATGGCAATGCACAGTTGATTAAGCGCCCTCCCCAAATACTCCCTGGTGGTGTTTTATTCTTGCTGACACATTTTATTCCCTATGACAAATTAGACAAGGTCACTCCTGAGGCTTAATTCCCAACTCCAAAGTAAAGAACAGACAAAACCCCAACCTGGTCTAAACCAAAATAAAATGTATGCTAAAATATCTATGTTGGTTTCAAAAACTGAATATTTGCCACTAAACCAGCTCAGTATAAAACAAAAAGGAAAATTTGTTCATGTTTGTTTGTCCGAAGTGTTCTGTCATTTCTTAGAGGTAAATGTTAGTCAAAAAGTAGAGGTTATATAAAATCTCAACAAAACATGGCATTCTGGATGAAAAAAAAAAAAAAAAACACAGTTCCTGTAAAATCATGTGTATATTTAACCACATAAAATACAACATAATATATATTATATGTCATCTACACTAATAAAAGAAAAACATGCCAATTAACCATCATTCCAATATATCCACCAGCCAATCAGGAGTGAATATACTCAACAAAAGATGGCAGTGGCCACAGAGCCAGGAGGAGGTTTGGGTTGCCCCTGGCGATGAAGGAAGCCAAGTTTCCTGCCCGCCCTGGCCTCTGCTCAAGGCTATAAAGTTTCAATTATAGAAGATAAATAAAACCCAGATACCAAGGCCTCCACTTGAATCTCCAGGGGGTGTGGTCGGCCTGCAAACCACCACAGGCCCCTCGCCCAGACTGCCCCATGCCCCAAAGGAACCCCCACTCTGATCCGGGACACCCTTTTGGGGCAAACCAGCTGGCCTCTATCTATACTAATAAAAGGGTAATATGCTAATTAGGCTGGGAGACCTTCAAGGAGACCTTCTGAACAAAGTTATGATTGCGGGGCCGAGGGAAGGGTGGTTAGAGGCCAAGAGGGGAGGGCAGTTGTGGGTGATCAGGCTGGTGGGGTTGAGGCCTTTGAGGGTAAGCAGACCAGCAGTGGGGCCAGTTGGAGGTGATCAGGACAGCATGTGGGGGAGGGGAGCAGTTTGGAGTGAGCAGGCCAGCAGGGAGGAAATTGGGGGTAAGCAGGCCAGTAGGGAGGGAAGGTAAGGGTGAGCAGGCCAGCAGGGGAAGCAGTTGGGGGCAAGCACACTGGCATGGGGGGCAGTTGGGGATGATCAGGCTGGGAGGGGAGCAGTTGGGGGCAAGCAGGCCAGCAGGCAGAGTGGTTAGGGGCAATCAGGCAGGCAGGCAGAAAGGTGAGCGGTTAGGAGCCAGCAGTCCCAGATTGCAAGAGGTATGTCCAGCTGCCGGTTTAGGCCCAATCCCTGTAAACCAGCAGTAGGACATCCTTCGAGGGGTCCCAGATTGGAGAGGGTACAGGCTGGGCTGAGGGACACCCCCCCCCATGCATGAATTTTGTGCACCAGGCCTCTAGTCTATCTAATAAAAGCCTAAGTGACTATTTTGGCAGAATGACCAGACAACCAGATGCTATGATGTGCACTAACCACCAAGGGGCTGATTTTCAGGAGCCGCCCACTGGTGGTCAGTGCGCTCCCACAGGGGGAGTGCCACTCAGCCAGAAGATGGGCTCACAGCTGGGGAGTGCAGTGGTGGTGATGGGAACCTTTCCCCTCCGTGGCAGCATTAAGGAGCAGCGAGCAGGCAGGTGATAAGAAATGAGGGGTCCCAAACTACAATCCCGCCCCCGGCCCCAGTGCATGAATTTCATGCACCAGGCCTCTAGTACTTTATAATATATACAATCTGTATATCAATATTTTGTAAGGAGCGTTATATAGACATGACAAAATTTTGTTATAACATTGAAAATCACTCTATGTTTGAATAATCGGTTTAAAATGTTGAAGGAAACAGCAATTCACGCATTAATGCCATTTCTCTTTCCAAAATAAACATTTAACGTTCAGTATTCATACGTATCCCCAAGTACGTGAACTTTATTTCTCACTTGCCAGTAAAGTTTTTTTTTGAAAAAAATAAACTGGAAGCAATTTCTGTTTAAAGATGTTTCGAAAACTGCAGACAACTTATCTCATGTATAAAAAAAGTCCCACAATTTAAAAAGGTGATTTAGTATGCGAATGTTAACTTCTATTTTATTTTCATGACTATTAAAAATGTTAAACTTTTTTAAAACCTCAAAAGCAATTCATAAACAATGCTTAATAATG
The DNA here is from genome assembly GCA_004026805.1 of Lasiurus borealis. NCBI lineage: Eukaryota > Metazoa > Chordata > Mammalia > Chiroptera > Vespertilionidae > Lasiurus > Lasiurus borealis. The sequence continues at coordinate 44,622 of PVJN01008286.1, forward strand.
TTGCTCTATCTTGGGTATACCCAAGGGACTATTTTAATTCTTTTTAACTGAGCTATATAAGCAAAGTGAAAAGTTTCTCTGAGAAATAATTAAGCTTTTGAAACTGCAATGTTATGATATTAGGTCAGAGAGATACACAGCTAAATTTATCATTTTCATATGTCTCTTTCCACTGTTAAATTGCCTTATTATTTGCCTTTTTTTAACCATAAAATGAAATTCAGTAACTAGAATTTCAATGCATCAGAGTTGTTTCTGCAGCGACTCGGCATCAAAGCCGGCTTGCCCTGTCCCGGTGTCAGTGAAAATGACTTCATTTGGAGCAGAAGAGAGCAGCTGGGAAGAGCCAGGCTGCAGGGAAAGCAACGAACAACTGGGAGCTGGAAGGTCCAGGTCTTCACACCCGATGGCCCCATGTCAGCAGCCTCAGATTGCATGCTTCTAGAACGTCAAGGCAGCCGAAACCAGTGTGGCTCAGTGGATAGAGCGTCGGCCTTCGGACTGAAAGGTCCCAGGTTCCATTCCGGTCAAGGGCATGTACCTTGGTAGCGGGCATATTCCAGGAGGGGGCATGCAGGAAGCAGCTGATCGATGTCTCTCTCATTGATGTTTCTAGCTCTCTATTCTTCTCCTTTCCTCTCTGTAAAAAGTCAATAATATATATATATATTTTTTAAAATGTCAAGGTAATTAAGAGAGTACCAAAGTGTCGCCCAGGGAATTTTAAGTCCAGTTGACCCCAGTGGTCTATAAAAGAATGTGAAGAAGTCTTTATCTCGGTGGCATTTTCCTCGCTGTACTAAAAATGTTCATTGCATATGTACTCCTATTTGTAATACTTTAAACAATAAAAAAATAATAATAAATAAAAATAAAAAATAAAAATGTTCATTGCGACCCCATGTCCCTCCCTCTAAGCCAATGGTTCTCAACCTTCCTAAGGCCATGACCCTTACATATAGTTCCTCATGTGGTGGTGACCCCCAACCATGAAATTTTGCTGCTCTTATGCATCGTGATGTAAATATCTGCATTTTCCGATGGTCTTAGGCGACCCCTGTGAAAGGGTCGTTCGACCCCCCAAGGGGTCGCGACCCACAGGTTGAGAACCGGTGCTCTAAGCAGAGATGGACACAACTGTGCACCAGCACCTTGGCTTCTGGGCGGAGGGGGGGAGGATGGGAGGGGGTCCAGCCTACTGAGCCTCTGCGCAGTGCTGGATACTGTCATAGACACTTCACCCCACTCCAACCCTCTCTGTGGCAGACGAGAACACGGAGACCCAGTCTGAGCAAGCCTGCCCGAGCCGCATTCTCGTCAAAGCTACGCGTTTGCCATCCTCTGTTGTCCAGAAGACTGTCTGTAAAGGCCTCAGCAGCACAGGATGCATTTCAAGACAGGAACGCAGAACGGGCATGGATGGAAGCATCCGTATGGCCTCACCCTCTCTTAACTGTTCAAATAAAGAATTCACATGAAAATGTACAATACTACATTCATAACGGTCACATTATATTGACTGCCTTGAAAGAAGCTCTCTTTTCCTCTGATCTATCCCCGGTGTCCCATGGTTTCAGGCATTGACGCAAAGTGCACGCCGTGTCACATAAAAACATGGGCTGGAAATGTCATAATGGCTCTCTCGCATCAGCCCCCACCATCTGGACCGGCCCACCCCACAAAATGCATTGTCACCAGCGATCAATGGGACAGTCATGAGAGCTGACAGAAGTGGCAACAGCAAGGTGTCAATCATTCCTTGACTTTTTTCAAAGCCACAGAGCACAATCACACCTGAAGGCCTGTCGCTCGCCGGGTCACATTTGTATTCCAGAAGCAAACGTTTCTCAGGAGAAAACCGAGCTGAGCTTAGTTCAAGCACCAGATCCCCGGCCCTCCTTACAGAATCAAGTCAGGTGGATCTGTGGTGGTTGTTTTTGCCAAGAGCAGCATGTGTGTGCGTGCGTACGTGCATTTCTCAAGGCAGGAAAGAGAACAATCTGGAGTTCAGAAGCAGCTGTCACGATACAGTCTGCTCCCCCTGAATCCCAATCTCTTCCGTGATTGGACTTGTGCTGACCAGTGGGGTCGCCTTCCAGCCCTGGTGGACACTGACCACCCGGAATGAGCTAGTTGGAAATGAGATTGCTGGAAGTGCAACATACACCCTAGGTCTCAAAGGGGGAAAAAAAAGAATGCCAGTGTCTTTACATGTGTAATTGGTTGCATGGGAAATGTTACTACCCTGTAACAGTGTCTTATATTAATTTTTTTCTCCCAAAGATGCGCTAGGTCTTATTTTCAGGGGATGTCTTATTTTTCCATGAAGAAGAATACGGTGCACATTTATTGTTGAACAAAAAAAGAAAAAAGAAAATTTATGACCTGTCTACGGTACAGTAGTTGCTGTCATCACCAACCAGCTCACTGATGGGACGCAGCACAGCCAGAGCTGTTCAGGCAGGGCGAGGTCTCTTTAATTCAGGAGTCAGACACCTTATGGTAGCTTTGGAGGCCTTCTATTCCAGGGAGGCCTTATGTTCCGGGGAGGCCTTATTATCGGGGAGGTCTTATTTTCGGGGGGATGCCTTATATGACAGCGAGAGGCAAAACTGAAAGTAGGTCTTATTTTCGGGAGATGTCTTACTTTCGGGGAAACGGGGTACGTCGGATACATCATTATAACATTATTTCCATCCGTCTCTGTGTTGACTTTTTTAAGGTGGCTACTAAAAATTTTAAGATAAAAATGTCCTGATTGCCCACGTATCCAAAAGAACAGACGGCAGAAATCTCACGGAAATACTCACACACCATGCTCGCAGCAGCACAATCCTCAATAGTGAGAAGATGGCAATGACCCAGATGTTTGTCAACAGGCGAATGGATAAAGAAAATACGGCATAGCTCTATCACGGGGACTTATTCGGTCACGAGGAAAGAAGAATGGAGTACTGACCCATGTGACAAGAGGGTTCCACCTGGAGAGGGTGTGCTAAGTTACAGTGACAGACCGTCACAAAAGACCCCCGAGTGTGTGATTCCATCCCACAGAAGTCCAGGACAGAGAGACTACACCCACGGAAAGTGAGTCTGTGGTGCTTGGCTCCGGGGCCAGGGGGTCGAGGGTAAAGGGGTGGTTGCTAATTTTTTGGAGGTTTACTTGTGAGTCCGGTAAAATGTTCTGAGAGAGGAGAAGAGGTGGTTGCACATTTCTGTAAAAACACAAATCCACTGAGGCATTCTTCCGACGGATGAACTGGGTAGTGTGTTCAAGTACATCTCCAGAAACAGTGTTTTGAAAAGGAAGAAGAGGGTGGAATACTTTTTAAAAATATTAATACAGGTGGAGAGGAGGAGGATTTAGACAAAGCTGCGATGGGGGCAGATTTGTTCTCTCCCCTGGATGGGCACTGCACCTCCTCTCGGATCCAGCCCAGGTTTTCAGTGGCCCCCGCCCTGGCCCAGAAGCAGGATCCTTACCAGGTGAGACCCAGCCCACAGGTCTGCCAACTGCTCCCTAAATGTGCATGCACAGAACCCCACTCAAACTTGTACCCCTCCTCCACACACACACACACACACACAAATGGTTTAAAAAGAATAAAATAAAAAACACTGCATTGCAGAGGGAGAGAAAACCCTGCTCAGAGCCTGCATTAGCCAGGGACTTGTTAGCAAAGCTCTGTCACTGACGCTGTTGCTAGGAGCCACAGACTCTGCTAGACAAGGATCAAGCAACTTCTGGAGATGCAGCAAAGCAAACGGGCGTTTATAAAAATGGTAATTGTGGGAGAGTGTTCGCTAACTGAATTTGCAGAAAATGTGTGGTGTCTGAAACAAAGGAACACGTTTCCCCACCCCCAGCATTTTCTTTTCTTTTTCGTTTTTAATATTTTGTATTGCTTTTTACAGAGAGGAAAGGAGAAGGATAGAGAGTTAGAAACATTGATGAGAGAGAGAGACATCATCAGCCGCCTCCTGCACACCCCCTATTGGGAAGGTGCCCGCAACCAGGATACATACCCTTGCCTGGAATTGAACCTGGGACCTTTCAATCCACAGACCAATGCTCTATCCACTGAACCACACTGGCTCCGGCACCCCCAGCATTTTCAACGCCATTTTAATGCCATCCCTTTAAAGAGCTGAGACACTTGTTATGCTGCTTTCAGCCTTCCTCTCCGCATCCACATGGTTCACACTGCGGAGCCCACAAAGCTGCTAACCTGCCGCCGTTAAAGGGCGCGTTCGGCCTGTGGCTCGTGGGTCCATTAAAATTATAAAATTATTTCCATGGGAAGGCCGACTGCCCAGCCTGTGGGTGAATGAATGAAGGGGATCCCAGCCCTCAGCGCGGACAGGAAACGGGGTGGTGTGACTTTGGGGGAGAGGGGTAATCAGATATGTTGTCAAGTGCCCCTTCTTTTGAGTTTGCTGACGTTTTCTGGTAATGACTTTGGGGGCCGGGGGATTAGACCCCAGAGATGAATTTCCCTTCTCATTGCTTCTTAGCAGGGGGAGCATGAGGTGTCCCCCCTGCCTTACTGCTGGTGACGCCAGCCTTGCCACTTGGTTAGTTTCTCTAAACCAGGGCTCTTCCCGGTCGGGTTTCTAGTGTTCCTTTCCCATATGCCAGTCATGACACGCAGTCCCTAAACCAGCGGTTCTCAACCTGTGGGTCTCGACCCCTTTCTCAGGGGTCCCCTAAGACCACTGGAAAACACCTATTTCCCATGGTCTTAGGAACCAACACACCGCTCCTCGGTGTAGCAAAGTGTAGCCATGTAGTTTACTGTTGTCCTAGGAAGACTGTTACCCATGCTACACCACCATTCAACACAAAATTTCATTTATTTGTCATTAGAAATAAATATTTCACAATATATAATTACATATTGTTTTTGTGGTTAATCACTATGCTTTAATGATGTTCAATTTGTAACAATGAAAATACATCCTGCCTATCAGATATTTACATTACAGTTTATAACAGCAGCAAAATGACAGTGATGAAGTAGCAACGGAAATATTTTTATGGTTGGGGGTCACCACCACATGAGGAGCTGTCTTAACGGGTCGTGGCATTAGGAAGGTTGAGAACCACTGTCCTAAGGAGTACTGAAGAATTTATCGACATGTGGTAAGTTCACTGCCCTGATGAATAAACATTTGGGGAGAATACGTGAGCAAATAGCCTGTTGCTCCTTAACCTCTCAGCTGCTAAATTTAGCATCCGTCCATGAGTCTCCCCTGCAGCGGTTGTTCCTGGGGTGTTTTAGTGGTATTTTCCCATTGTCCCCATTCCTTCCATACTTACTATTTGGAATTCTTCTATAAGAAAAATTTGTGCCAAAACCGGTTTGGCTCAGTGGATAGAGCGTCGGCCTGCAGACTGAGAGGTCCCGGTTCGATTCCGGTCAAGGGCATGTATCTTGGTTGCAGGCACATCCCCAGTGGGGTTGTGTGCAGGAGGTGGCTGATCGATGTCTTTCTCTCATTGATGTTTCTAGCTCTCTATCTCTCTCCCTTCCTCTCGGTAAAAAAAAATCAATAAAATATACATTGTTTTAAAAAAGAAAAATCTGTCACTTCTTTACTGCCTAATTATTTATCCGATCATTTATTTATTTATTTCCATATTTTTTATTCATTTCAGAGAGGGAGAGAGAGATAGAAACATCAATAAAGAGAGAGAATCATTGACTGGCTGCCTCCTGCACACTCCACACTAAGGATCAAGCCCACAATCCAGGCACATGGGACCCTTCAGTCCATAGGCTGATGCTCTATCCAATGAGCCAGACCAGCCAGGGCTCAGTTATTTATTTATGTCACTATGAGCTCCTGGGAATATTTTTTTTAACTTAGGGGGTTATGATGCAGTGGTATTTTTCATTTATTTAATTGCTTGAATTGCTCTAGCTTTCGCCTCTTGCAAGTAGACTCCTATGTCCCTTTGACACGTCCCATTCCTTTTTCCCCCTTACTTTTGGGGACCACAAAATGTCCAAGTTCATCATGAATGTTCCTAGCCCTGCCCTTATAATTTTTTAAAGTGGATTTCCATTTGTTATGATGTATAAGCCCTAGGTTGCTTCTATGCTATAATTAATGCTATAATTAACTATAGATTTTCTATAAGTAGCCATATAAATCATAGTGCTCAGGCTCATAGACCATGTTAAAACAGACCACGCATCCATCAACAATGCTTCACTCTTCTTTCTCTTGCAGCGCCTACCTTCATCATCCATCTAAGAGCATAAAGTTTCATGATGCGCTGATGAAAACAAAAGAAAAATGATGTTCCTGTGAGGAGCTGTGCCTGGGATCAAAGAGTTATTCCATTTTGCCAAAAATGTAGTTAACATGTGGTTGACCTCTATTTCATCTTTTCTCGCTCTCCCAGAGTTCGGTCCTATTCCTTTCATTTTATTGTCAACTTTGAAATAAGATGTTAGGTATCCTTTGCTGTATCAAATTGCTATACAAATAAGGTAATAACATTATAGAAAAATGAATTTTATAGACTTTTAAAGTGTTTATTTTCTTGACATTAACCTAATATGATCTGCTGCTTAAAACCATTAGTCATCAAAGCATTTAAACATTAGAGGAGTGCTCCTTTTTTATATATATAATATATTTTATTGATTTTCCACAGAGAGGAAGGGAGAGGAATAGAGAGTTAGAAACATCGATGAGAGAGAAGCATCAATCAACCACCTCCTGAACGCCCCCTACTGGGGATGTGCCCGCAACCAAGATACATGCCCTTGTCCGGAATCGAACCTGGGGACCCATCAGTCCCCAGACCGATGCTCTATCCACTGAGCTAAACCGGTTTTGGCAATTTTTTTTTATTGATTTCAGAGAAGAAGGCAGAGGGAGAGAGAGAGATAAAAACATCAATGATCAGAATCATTGATCGACCACCTCCTGCATGCCTCCTACCTGGGATCGAGCCTGCAACCCAGGCATCTGCCCCGACCAGGAATTGAACCCTGACCTCCAGGTTCATAGATCAGTTCTCAACCACTGAGCTATACCAGCCGGGCAAGGAGTGGTTCCTGGTCAAAGAGTTCCCTCCTCCCCACCCCCCGGCCCCAGAGGGACATCTGACAAAATCTAGAGGCGTTTTTCATGGTGACAATTGGGAGGGATGCTACTGGCATCTAGTGGGCAGAGTCCTGGATGCTAAACTCCTTACAACGCACAAGCAGCCTCCCTCACGTGAAATATTTGGCACCAAATTCAATGGTGCCCTGGTTGAGAAATCCTGCACTAACGTGCCTTCCAACTTTCAAATGGGTTCAACAACAGATACTTTCCTCCGAAATTATTCAAGAAAATATTAGCAAATACTAAGGACTATCTTCACGAAAAAGTTGAGTCCAAGAAAGGATTTTTCCGGAAGAATCAGATGATAGAATATAAAGGGTCCATTGTCGCTACAAAACACCAAGAAAGCAAAGGCAGGATTGGAGGCACGTGCTTGCAACTTACCTCATCCCATTTCCCATGTCATTTATTTACTTCCCCAAGGCTCACATGCATCAGACAGACACACTGCTAAATGCCTGGCTCATCCCTGCATCTGCACGTCAGACAAAAACACAGAAGGTCTTCTGGCTAACGTGATGCGATTTCAGGGTGATGCAGGTATGAGAGTGTGAGCCAGGGGATGGAAGCTAGGAGTCCGGTCCTGCCTCCATCTTAATGAATTGCTCAGTTCCAATACACTTCCAGAGTGTAATTAAAATTGACCTTTGCCTACCTCCCCCGTCCCCTCCCCCGTGTATTTTATGTACTAGCTGTAGCCACTGACAGACCCCCCTTCCCCCCCTCCAGTGACGCCCTTCAGAAGCCAGATGGGTAATTCCAAACTCAGCACACACGGCCTCCAGTACCTCCTAACTTCAAATCCCATCCAACTCTGATCCACTACTATCTGAATTACTCTAGATCAGCGGTTCTCAACCTGTGGGTCACGACCCCTTTGTGGGGTGAATGACCCTTTCACAGGGGTCGCCTAAGACCATCAGAAAATGCAGATATTTACATCACGATGCATCACAGTAGCAAAATTTCATGGTTGTGGGTCACCACCACATGAGGAACTGTACGCAAGGGTCTCGGCCTTAGGAAGGTTGAGAACCACTGATCTAGATTCTTCCCGTGCTTCTGTGTAAATTCCCTCTCCAATCGTGAGAAACCTGGTTTCCACCTCCCATGATTTATTTACCTCATTGTTCCATTCCAACAAACTTGCGTAGTGTAATTAAAACTGTTAACCTGTACCTGTGGGAAACAAACAGAATAGAATAGAATAGAATAGAATAGAATAGAATAGAATAGAATAGAATAGAATAGAATAGAATAGAATGCTATGTGCTATCCCCTTTGCTTCTATTCTTATAAGTCCCATTCATTTCCCAAAATACTTAGGTCAGCACCATGTCCCACCCCACCCCCATCCCTTTCAGTAAGGCTGTTCCATTTGTTTGTATTGCACTTAGATTCTTTTATCACAGTCTGAACTCCACTAAGGGACCCCCAAACCTCTCAATTACTTGAAATGTTTGCACCCATTAGGGTTTGCTTTTTGTTCTGTAAAGTATGATGAGTTATGACAAATCAAAATATCATGTAGCTACCATTAGACCATCATGCAGAACAGTTTCACTGAAATAAATAATCCCCTATGATTCACCTCTTCAACCCTCCAAACACCTGGTAACTATTGATATTTTTACTGTTGCTATAATTTTGCTTTCTCTATATCTGAAAAAAGGACTTCTGCCTGAAATATACATTGTCACGTAATTGAAATTATACATTATGTGGCCTTTTAGACTGGCTTTTTCCTTTTAGCGAAATACATGTAATGTTCATACATATCTTTGATGGTCTTGATCGCTCCTTTGTTTTTATTTTGGGATAACATTTCTTTGTATTGATATTCCCTGTATAGATGCATGTTTATCCATATGTCCATTGATTCCAGGTTTGGGAAATGGGGAATAAAACTGTATTAACATTTACCTGCCGGCTTTTGTGAGGACTTAAGTGTTTAAACCAGTTGGGTAAATCCCAGGACTGGGATTCTTGGTTGAGAGGGTAAGACTAAGTTTGACTTGGTAAGACACTGCCAAAGCTGCCTTCCAAAGGGGCTGTATGCTTTGGCATTTCACCGGCAGTAAGTGAGAGTAAACATAGCTGCAGGTTCTTGCCAGCAATTGATATTGTCAGTTTATTAAAAACCTTTGCCCGTTCTAATAGGTAGGCAGTGGAAACTCATTGCTGTTTTGATTTGCAATTCTCTGAAGACAAGTTATGGTGAGCATCTTTTCACATGCACTAGTATATTCGGCACTTGTATTCTTTTCAGGGGGAGGTGTCTATTCAAATATTTTTCACATTTTAAAATTGGCTTGCTTATTTTCTTACTGTTGATTTTTAAGAGGCCACTGTCTATTTTAGATATAAGTCCTTTCCGAGAATGTTGTGCAAATATTTTCTCCCAGGTTGCAGCTTGTTTGTCAAAATTGTTTCAATGTATTTCGTGCACAGGGCCTCTAGTTATAAATAAATGACTGAATAAATAATTCAGTGGAAAATAAGACAATTCTCTATTCAGAAAATTTCCAAATAATCTACGTAAGATATTCTACCCTCAAGGCGGTGGAGCATAACTCCTAACTCCTTACACCTGGGCTGTGCAGAGAACTTTCTTCAGAGAGTGCCCTCTGGAAAGGAAGAAACACAGACTAAGCTTATCCCAAAATACCACCTTCGCCAGATGATCAAAGTCAACATCAACAGTGATGCCACCTTGTTTGTATGCGCTGTACCCCTGACGTGACACAATGAAATAATCACTTTACCTCTGAGCTTCTCCTCCCTGAAGCCTATCACTTCAGTGTAATCATAAGAAAAATGAAACAGTGGATAGAGCGTTGGCCTGCAGACTGAAAGGTCCCAGGTTCGATTCCCATCAAGGGCATGTATCCTGGTTGCGGGCACATCCCCAGTAGGGGGCGTGCAGGAGGCAGCTGATAGATGTCTCTCTCTCATCGATATTTCTAACACTATCCCTTTCCCTTCCTCTCTATAAAAAAATCAATAAAATATATTTTTTAAAAAATGGAACAGATAAATTCTGGGGGAGGGACATCCTATAGCAGGCCTGATCAGTACTCTCAAAGCTGGCAAGGCCGTCCATAGCAGAGAAAGCCTGAGAGACTGTCACAGCCCAGAGGAGCCTGAGAAGACATAACCATCACATGTAATACAGCACCTGGATGAGAGCCTGGAACAGAGAAAGGACATTCAGGGAAAGCTAGGCAAATTTTTTAAAAATATGTAAACTTTAATAACTATCTATCAATATTGATTCCCTCACTGTTATAGAGGCACCAGGATAATTAATGTAATAATGTACGATGCTATTGATAGGAAACCTCAATATGTGAACTCCTTACTCTAAATTCACACCATTCCTGTAACTATAAAATATAAAACTGCTCTAAAAGTAACCGACGTGAGACATTATCAGAGGGAGCAAAAGTGGATCACCCTGCAATCGCACTTTCTCACAAGCACTTGGCTTCACGCACAGAAGATGAGACCAGAAGACTCATTTTTTAATTCGCTCGGTAGTCTAGCCTGGGGCAGCGGGAGCTCCATCATCCGGTTATTAGCCATTTCTAAAAGCTGACAGGAAGGTGTCTGTGCTGGAGCGCGTATCAGAACGAGCCTCCAAAAGTGGAGTGAGCTGGAAAACCTGTCTAAGATCAAGTGTAGAACGACCTCTATGCTTGCACTTGAAGCTCCTCGGACGGCCTAGCAGGAGGGGGGGCCAGGGACCAGGGGCCTAGCCAGCAGGGAGAGCGCCGGAGGCAGTGTGCGGGCCGGGGGTTGACCCTGACGTCAGGATATGAAAACAGAAGATGGAAAACCCACAAGGAGCCCTTCCCTCCCTCCCTTGAGGGCAGCAGCTTACACTGGGCAGCGTATTATTTAGCACTTTGTCTGGTTTTATTCTAAATAACCCTTCCCCGGAGGCCTATTCATTCCCACCTGACAAGGCTGTTATTACAAACGGAGGGCTTTCCGCTGGTTGGTCATTTCTTCCACAAAACGCACGTTCTCCGGCTGAGATACGTGAAAGCCAGCTTACCAAACAGGAAAGCAGTGGGTGCTGTGAAATGAGCACAGAGCGCTGAGCAAAATCCCCCCCACAGTGGCCATTGGGGGTACTCGCCTGGACAGGTGCTTGCTGAGATGCTCTCCTCTCGGCCTTTCGCTGGAGACAGGGGCCCTCCACCCATGGAGTGACATCCACAGACGCCCAGACCTCCAGGTAGCTGACACCACCTCCAGGCAGCCTCCCTGTCCATGTACCCTCAGGCTGGCCCTGCTGGCAAGGTAGGGTGGCCTGATGGATGCCATTTGTCACCAAGCACCTCTACCCTGGCCCTGTGTCCAGGGGAGAAGGGGAGACTGGGAGGCCGGCCTGCTCTCCGCTCTGGCTTTGTAAGTGTCAGCCGTCCCCAGCGTGGGGGATTCCCTAACCCAGCGGTCGGCAATCTCATCCGTCCACAGAGCCAGATAGCAACAGGACAACGATGGACATTTCTTTAGAGAGTCACATGTTTTAAACATAAACTTCTTCCAACGCCACTTCTTCAAAATAGACTCGCCCAGGCCGTGGGATTTTGTGGAAGAGCCACACTCAAGGGGCCAAAGAGCTGCCTGTGGTTCGAGAGCCACGGTTTGCCGACCACTGTGCCTAACCCATGCCAGGCCCTAATGTTGGGCATGACAGAGAGGGGCTCAAATGAGACCCTCTTTGAACCACAAAGACTGAGACTCAGAGCCAGACCCTGGGCCAAATGTGTGTCCTGATGCTCACAAGCTTTCTGAGCCTCAGTTTCCCCATCATCAACCAGAAAAAGTCTGTCTTATCTTGTAAGGATTATGGATATGAATCCTAAGCATATGGCTGTGGTCAGCCCTTACAGAAACTCGATAAATGGTCCGTGATATTGCTGCTGTCATTATTCTCAGCAGGAGAGACAAACAGGTACCCTTAGGAGGTTTACACATATTATTTTTAAATGTGTAACCTAAAATGTACACAGTTGGCTTACTACACAGAAATAAAACGTTTTGTTTTGTTTTTTAATATATTTTACTGATTTTTTACAGAGAGGAAGAGAAAGGGATAGAGAGTTAGAAACAGCGATGAGAGAGAAACGTTGATCAGCTGCCTCCTGCACACCCCCTACTGGGGATGTGCTCACAACCAAGGTACATGCCCTTGACCGGAATCAAACCCAGAACCCCTCAGTCCACAGGCCAACGCTCTATCCACTGAGCCAAACCAGTTTCGGCAAGAGGTGGCTCTTTTATCTGATGCATAGAAACCAAAAAAGATTCCAACCAAATGAAGAAAACAAAATATGTGTTCAGAATGAAAAAAAAAATGAGATAAGACTTCAGAAAAAACTTTAATAAAACAGAGATAAGTAATTTACCTGATAAAGAATTCAAAGTGATGGTCATAAAGATGTTCACAGAACTTGGGAAGAAGAATGGATGAATAATACAGTGAGAACTTCACTAAAGAGACAGAAAATGTAATAAAGTCCCCAATAGAAGTCACAGAGCAGGAGGAAACAAAAACTGAACTGAAAAATAAGTCCATTCCTGCTCAGAATCCCCGGAAGATGAGAGGACGTAACGGAAAGACCAGTTTTGTGGAGGTCAGCAGACCCAGTTTTTCAGGCAGTCAGTCAGTCAGTCATGGCTTCTGATTGAGGTCACTAGCCCATAGGTCAGAACCTGCCTCTTTGTCAACCTTTAAACCAGGTATCAGCTCAGGGGCCACACGGAGCTAATATTCTTTCCTTTGAACTTGCTACCAACTAGTTCCTGGGAAGTGAAGAGAAAAGTAGCTCAAGACGCAGGCTGAGCAGTCAGCTGGAACAGAGAACCATGCTCTCTTTGCTGACTGCCTCTACCACCACCATCACCCCCTTCTCCTTCCTTCCATATCTCAGGATGACTGGAAGAATGAGAGGCACTCATAGAAAAAAAAATGTGTTCACGGTCTAGTTCTCTTCTCCTTCAACAAACAAAAGAGCTGTAAGTTATCTTTTGTCACATCTAGTATTCAGGAATTTATGTTCCCGTCTCAAGGCGCTGTGTAAGGAAGCAGAACCCATTGAAAGCGATGATAGCTCACACCTGTTGCCCTGACCTTCCAGCTCCTTCTCCTCAGGTACAGGCTGTTAACTTGACAATGTAATTTATGCGCCTCTGAGAGTCGCTCAGACATCCCAAGTCACGGACGCGAAGTGTGCTGCGGAGAACACCCCGGCCCTGAGCTCCCGGGATGTCCTCAAACATAATGGACAGGCCGGTCTGTTACCACTGGGGGGAGGCAGGCAGGAGGCGTGCCTGCCAGCTGGCATCATCAGCTTCATCACAGACGCCCCCAAAGGGGGGTGTTGGGTACCATCTTGCCTTGTTCTCAATCTTAGTTGCTCATCTTCTCTCAGAAGTCCCAGGAGAGTTTGAGTGTGTGGGAAAAAGACACGAGGTGAATTCTTTGTCTGAAACCTGACCTTAGGCACACGGATACTTGTCTGTTTAGCCCCAGAGAAGAAGAGTGCATGGAGAATGAATCAGGTACCAGGGCAGGTGTGGCTTCAGATGATAACTGGGACATCTCTGCTATTTCCACCTAGACAGCCAATTCCAACATGTCCATCCACTCGTGGGAAGCACATCTTATAGTTTATACTAGTACTAGTGGCCCGGTGCACGAAATTCGTGCACATCAAGAGGGAATTAATTAGAGGGGATATTTTAATATTGCTGTTTGCCCTTTCTCTGTAATAGAAGTGTCAGAGATAAAACAACAACAACAACCAAAAAAAAACTATGAAAATCTCCCTCCTGTCAGAGTCTGGGGTGCACTGTGGGACCTGGAGTCAAGTCACTGCCCACCACCCACAGGTGCTTTGAAATTGCAGAAGACCCAGACCTGGCTGGCCCCACCCCCATTGAGTGAGACCAGACCCAGCTGGCCCCAGCACTGTCAAGCCCCTCTGGGCAGGGGGCACAGCCTGAGGTTCCCTGTTAAGCTCTCAGGGCAGGGGACACAGCCTGAGGTCCCTCACTCCAGCCAGGCACCATGCAGTCTCAGGTCCCTGCTGTTCAGTCATAATGTTATGGCGTCCCAGCTAATTTGCATATTCTTCCTTTATATAGATTGATTTTTATTAAAAAGGCTGGGTTACTCCACAGGGATGGTTAGATATTTCCCCACGGGCTGTGAGATTGTTCCCCAGAGACACTTAAACTCCTAGATCCATCTTCCAGCTCATTCCCCTGCTTTTTCACAAGACTGGCAACCCTCAAAAATTCCCACCTCACACAGAAAATGGCCTGACAAAAAGTAGCACCATCACGATCTCGATGCATAATTGAAATTCATCATCACATTATTGCTGTTTAAATTGTTTGATAATAACAGACTTGTTTTGATTTACAGCTCTCAGAGGTATTCTTCCGGGTTAATAAATTTCCACTTTATTTCAGCTCAAGCTAAAATATTTTTTAAAGCTAGGATAAAATAAGTTGTATCAAGTACCAAATAATGCCATGGTTGGGGCAGACATGAAATATCAAATTTTCCTTTTGTTCTCCATCCTCAGACATCACCAGAACATACAAACATTGTAGAACACCTAGGTCTTACTGAAGATAAATGAGCCAATACAGTATGGTGGGATTGCACGTGATTTTTATTTTATTCTTTATGCTCTTCTGTATTTTCAAAATATTCTAGAATATTAAGAATATTTGTTATTAAAATTGTAACAACCACCAGCTGGCATGGCTCAGTGGTTGAACACTGGCCCATAAACCAGGAAACAGTTTGATTCCTGGTCAGGTTGCAGGCTCCATCCCCAGTAGAGGGCATGCAGGAGGCAGCCGATGGATGAATCTCTCTCATCATTGATGCTTACCTCCCTCTCTCCCTCTTCTCTCCTCTCTGAAATCAATAAAAACAGGTAAACATTTTGTAACAACCTTTTGAAAGTATATACACATAATACTGTAAAACATTGGTAAATATATGGAACATTCTTTTAAAAAGATGACACCCCAGCCGAAACCGGTTTGGCTCAATGGCTAGAGCATCGGCCTGTGGACTGGAAGGTCCCAGGTTTGATTCCGGTCAAGAGCATGTACCTTGGTTGCGGGCACATCCCCAGTAGAGGACGTGCAGGAGGCAGCTGATTGATGTCTCTCTCATCGATGTTTCTAATTATCTCTCTCTCCCTTCCTCTCTGTAAAAAAATCAATAAAATATATTTTTAAAATATATAAATAAATAAAATACTCTATCCCTTTCCCTTCATCTCTGAAAAATATCAAAAAATATATATTTTTTAAAAAAGATGACACCCCAGTTAGCGCTGTGTTTCTATTTTAGATATTAAATCCATTTGCAAGGCTCACCTCCTCAAGCGAGAGGTAAGTAAGAAACTCTGATTCACTAATTACAATAATAAAAAAATAAAACTACCCTTAAAATAATTGATGGCTTGCTGGAGATGCCCTTAGATGCTCCCGGGAAAAGACTACCCTTGACTCACATCATATTGACGGCTCCACATTCTGCCCCAAGACTTTCAAATCCCCCCCAGAGAGGACATGGTAGGGAACCACCCAGACAAAGTCTTAACCTTCCCACCGGTGTGCCTTTTCCTTAAGAAACTGAGGTGCAACCGATCGAGAGTCTCTTATGAAACTGTTACAGAGCTGCACCTTTGTTCCTCGGGACATAACATGACAAATCTGACCAATATTTTCACTGAATTGGCAATTGGCTTGACTTGTTTCCAAATTGACTTTTTTTCCCCCCCTTTGGCTCCCGTAGAAATCTCAGCCTTCATATAAAAGTCATTAGCAAACACAGGTAAGGGTATTGATTCATCTGGAAGGGGAATTTAAAACTTGACATCCTCATGGAAAAGCTGCCTACATTTTTAGGAGCATGAGGAACGGTCAGCGAGCATTTGGAATGTGTCCAGTGTTGTTCGAAGTACTTCATACGTGTTAACCCATTTAATCTTTATAGCAACTCCCGAAGAAGTCAAAATTATTATCCTCGTTCTAAAGAGGAAGAAACTGAGACCCAGAGCAATGAAATAACAGAAATAAATAAAGAAGCAAAGAATGAATCTGAG
This sequence comes from Lasiurus borealis, assembly GCA_004026805.1. Taxonomy (NCBI): domain Eukaryota; kingdom Metazoa; phylum Chordata; class Mammalia; order Chiroptera; family Vespertilionidae; genus Lasiurus; species Lasiurus borealis. Next base: position 60,896 of record PVJN01008286.1, read on the forward strand.
GCAGTCCTGGCCTGGGGCCTTCTCCCTTAACCTCGGAGCCAGAACTGGGTCATCTGGTGTATGAGTCTTTCTGTATCAACTTGGCTAGGCATGGACGCAGACATGAGGTCAACTACCAGTCTGGTTTCCATGGTGAAGGTATTTTGGAAGATAGCTATCTAATGGAGGGACCGACGCCATCAGCCTTGGTGTCCCATAGACGCCGGTGTTGATGCCCAGTGTGCCACTGAGCAGCTGAATATCCTTAGACAGATGATTAGGTCAATCTCTGCCTCCGTTTCCTTCATCTAGTGCCTAACTTACTTGATGGCCCCCGGGTTAAATGAAATAATGTTTGCAACAGGTTGGGCCAGTGTAACTCCACATTAAATCTCCTGTACATGCTACTGACGAACAGAAATTTTGTCCTCAAAGATATCAGAATGCATTTAGGATGTTTACAGTCAAATGAGCAATTTCCAAGGAGGACGGCGGATTCCCTGGTCTCAGACTGAAGATGAGTCAAAGGCCAAGGTCTCGAAGCGTTGTGCTGCTCTCAAGTGGGTGACGCTTTCGTCTAGCTGTTCTTTTGTTTCAGGGCAGGGCCGGGGCCCTCGCTGCAGTGCTTTTAAACCCTTCTCTGCTGCCAAGAGGCAGAGACACAAACAATGCGCTGCCTGTAGCCCTCGCCCCCAGAGATCTGAGAACGAAGTGAAGAAACAAAGAGCTGGCAGGAAGGACTGGACCTCTTCAGCGCCCCAGTTTGTGGGGCGAGGGGAAAAGGAGTCATTTCTTCCATGAGCACAGCCAACGCATGTTATTCTGGTGGAAGCGCTGACACACGCAGACTAGAGGACATAAAAAGCAGCAAATCGCTTTAAGGAAAGAATGAACTTCTGTGAGGAGAGGGGGGAGGTGGGGGCAGGAAGATGCTTAGCTTAGCTTAGTACATACTGTACTGAGAGGGCAATGGTTAATGCTGAAAGGCAGTGTCTAGCGCAGGGTCCAGCATGTAGTAGGTGAGGAGGTCAATCAGTGTTCGCCAGATGACCACTAGAAGGATCTGGAGCATTTTCTACACGACAACCCGATCCTCTTTTCAGGAAAGACACTATTTGCCTTGATGTGTTCTTGAATTGTGAGTGTATCCTCCACCTACACGCACCGAGAGGACTTTGTTTATAGAAAGTTATTGCCAACGTTTTCAACTATTTGCCGTGTTAAATTTTCATGGAGGAAGTAATTATTTTGCCTCTTGGAATTAGTAAACATTGCAACTCTTTGCTGAATAATCCTGGAGACACTGAGTTGAGAGGTCAGAAGAGGTGATGGTGCATTAAGTGAGGTGCATGTAGAGCTGACAACAGTGTCTGGAGTTAGTAAGTACTCGATAAATTATGTTATTGCTACCGTTTTCTTGGAAGCATTCATCATTGCATATTTTTGCTTTTGTTTTTGTTTTTCTTTTTAATCCTGAGAGAAAGAATTATCAAAAACTCTTTTTGAGTGTTAGAGTTACAGAAGTTAAATCAAATGCTTGAACATCATTTCTCTGGAGCTTCCAAAAAACCCTTCCTTGGGAAGGAGAGATGGTCTGTGCCACTCTCCGAGACAGCATTGTTCCACGTGGGGTCTGCTGACCTGCAGAGTCCCAAGACCCTCTCAGGGTAAACAAGATTGAATCTGTTCCTGTAATACTACTGAGATATATTTGCCTTTCAAACTTGTGGATATTCATCCTGATGGGACAAGAGCGATGGCAGTATACTGGTGGGCCACTCAGCACAAACCAAGACAGAGGTAACCAAAACCGGTTTGGCTCAGTTGATAAGAGCGTTGGCCTGCAGACTGAAAGGTCCCAGGTTTGATTCTTGTCAAGGGCATGTACCTTGGTTGTGGGCACATCCCCAGGAGATAGCCGATCGATGTCTCTCATTGATGTTTCTAGCTCTCTATCCCTCTCCCTTCCTGTCTGTGGAAAATCAATAAAATATATTTTTTTAAAAAAAGACAGAGGCAGGGAACTCTTATGGCAGATATTGTGTTCTTCACTCCAAGCACTCCTACTAGGAAAGCATGCCCATGAGACTTTGGGATTCCGTTAAAGAGGTAACATATATTTTCAGTCGGATCAAATCCAATGCTTAGGTTACTTTAATATTCTGTGTGATGAAATAGAAGTATGCATAAGCGACTTAGTTGCATATTGAATTAAGATAGTTGCCTTGGGGCAGGGAGGGATATTGAGTGATTGAGTTGTGAGTTAGACTAGCCAGTTTTTCCAAGGAAACTTTATTTTTTTGGGTTTTTTAGCCCTAGCTGGTTTGGCTCAGTAGATAAAACGTCAGCCTGTGGACTGAAGGGTCCCGGGTTCGATTCCAATGGAAGACACATGCCTGGTTGCAGGCTCAATCCCTAGGAGGCGGCCAATCAATGATTCTCTCTCATCATTGATATTTCTGTCTCTCTCTCCCTTCCTCTCTGACATCAATAAAAATATATTTTTTAAAAAGAAAGGAACTTGATTTTTTAGTTGAAGAATGACTGATATACTCTGGGTGTGCAGAAGTGGGTATTTGGCAGACATTTTCACAAAAACTGAAAGAAGTGAGTCTGTCACTTCGGGGAATGTGTTTCTTGCCAATGAATTTCCAGCTTGAAAGCTTCCCAGTCTTCTCATCACGACTTTTCTGATGGGATCGGTGTTGGTAGACATGAAAGTGGTTCTGAAGTGCATTCTAAACGGGTCAGTATTTGGAAGACTTATATCAGCCATAAACCAATATTCCAAAATGACCAACACATAATGTTAGTCAAAGTTCAAGATAGAACAGTGGATTTTAATGCAATAGCATGAAAGTGTACTGACATAGATTCAGACTCCATTACAATTTTTAAGAAACTATCACTCATCAATTGTGGTGACTTATCAAAGAACAATGTCTATAATTATGTAAAAAAAATTATTAAAACACTCCTTTTTCTAACTCCATATCCATAAGAGGCCAACTATTCTCCCTATACATCAATGGAAGCAATTTATCACAGTAGACTGAATATGCTAACAGATATAAAAATACAACCTCCATCAATCAAACATCAAAAAGAATTATAAAAACAAAAACAATTTTGAGCCAAAACCGGTTTGGCTCAGTGGATAGAGCGTCAGCCTGCAGACTGAAAGGTCCCAGGTTCAATTCTGATCAAGGGCATGTACCTTGGTTGCGGGCACATCCCCAGTAGGGGGCGTGCAGGAGGCGGCTTATCGATGTCTCTCTCTCATCGATGTTTCTGACTTTCTATCCCTCTCCCTTTCACTCTGTGAAAAATCAATAAAATATATTTAAAAAAAACAATTTTGATAATTTTACTAATTATTTTTTGTTTTAGAAAATAAAGTTATTTTTTATTAAAATATCTTATTGGTGTTTAAGTGCATTGGACTTGGTATTGTCATTTAAGTGAGTTAACAATATATATTTTTTACATTTCTCAGTTTAATTTCTTTTTTTTTAATATATATTTTATTGATATTTTACAGAGAGGAAGAGAGAGAGATAGAGAGTTAGAAACATCAATCAGCTGCCTCCTGCACACCCCCCACTGGGGATGTGCTCGCAACCAAAGTACACGTCCTTAACCAAAATCAAACCTGGGACCTTTCAGTCCGAAGGCCAACGCTCTATCCATTGAGCCAAACCGGTTTGACCTCAGTTTAATTTCTAACACAATAAATATAAATGATGTCATTCACAAAAGTGAAAGCTCTTGGAGGCCCTCAATCATTGTGAAGTGTGTAAATGAATTCTGAACACAAAACCTTGGTGAACCACTGGTCCAAAACATGGAAGAAGTTACTGTGGGTCTCAGCTTGAAACTGAAGGGCCTGGGCCAAACCGGGGGCATTCAGACCTCTCTTGGCATTGATCAGTGTCACCTATTACCTAAAATTTATTGAAGGTTTGCTCTCTGCCAGAAAGGTGAGGCCTAGTGTCTTGTCAGGAACCAGGTCATGGGAAGCCTCAGGCACTTGGCTAGGGTTTTGATTTTACCTTGAGAGCAAAAAAATAAAATAACACAAGTATTTTTTTATTGACTTCAGAGAGAAAGAGAGAGAGGGAGAAACATTAATGATGAGAGAGAATCCTTGATTGGCTGCCTGATGCATACCCACATTGGGGATCGAGCCCACAACCCAGGCATATGAATTGAACTATGACCTCCTAGTTCATAGGTCGACAATCAACCACTGAACCACACCAGCTGGACTGATGTTTTTAAGGAGGAGATGATATTATCCTATTTATATTTTAGGAAATAAGCATAGACTGTGTCTATGAAAGAAGGAACAAGTCTGAAGCCACAATCAGTTGGAGTTTTTAGCTATGGTCCAGGTGAGGTGAGAAGAGAGTTGTAGAGCCGGTGAGAAGGATGAGCCAGGAGGTCTTTGGGAGAGGAACAGGAAATGGAATCTGCACCGCTGGGCAACTGAATGAACGTGCAAAACAAATGGCATATTCTTCCTCCAAAATCTTCATACAGTGGTACCTCGAGATACGAGTTTAATTCGTTCCGTAACCTTGAGGCGTGGGAAACTAGGAGACACTTGAGTCATGGTAAACTGGGGGGCCGTGTGCAGCCGGCCGATCCGCGCAATGACTCCTATCTCAAATGTTGCTCGTATTTCAAAGCAAAAATCGCTCACTCGATGGCTCATATCTCAAAAATCTCATATGTTAGGGCACTCGTATCTTGAGGTACCATGGTATTTTGCTCAAATTCTTTTTCTGTTTAACAAAAGCAAGGGCTCTCTCTTTTAATAAGCTGCCTGTTTCAGCAAACATTTTCTGGTGATATTTTGAGACTATTGGAAATTTTAAATATCGGGGAGTAGGGAGTATTT
>PVJN01008287.1:0-66119 GCA_004026805.1 Lasiurus borealis
TGATTCCCAGGAGCAGCAACATTTTCATTCCCCTGAGAAGCCTCCTTCAGATATTCCTCAGCTGCAGACATGGGCATGAAAGCATCCTTTCATCAGTTCACAAGAGAAAAGTGTTCTCCTCTCTGAAGTAAGAAGAGTAAACAGCAAGCACCATTTTATTATGAACTCTATTTCTTAACCCTTTTCATTCTTCTGATCTTCATGTTTCCTTCCTCAGTCACTAGGGGTCAGGTGTGTTCTTGAAGAGCTGCAAACACATTTGTAGTCCTCAAAATGTTACCAATTTTTAAATTTAAGGGTCTATATTAACTATCTTAGGTTAATATGTGAGTACCTAAACACTCATACATTCTCAATACTAGGATACATCAAAGACACTCATACAGCTGCTTTCCATTCATACCTCCCTGCCCTGCACATATAGATTACACACACACACACACACACACACACACACACACAGAGAGAGAGAGAGAGAGAGAGAGAGAGAGAGAGAGAGAGAGAGAGAGAGAGAGAGAAAGAGAGAGATATCACGTGAAAGCGAGAGCACGCATTTATTGCTGGATTATAATATTATAATTCTCTACAGCTTAATTGGTCTTTTCTTTCCAAGGGTCACACTAGGTAAAACACGATGTGGCTCTGTGTTTGAGCATCGACCCATAAACCAGGAGATCAGGATTCGACTTCCAGTCAGAGCTTTTGCCTGGGTTTTGGGCACGATACCTTTAGGGGGCATGCAAGAGGTAGTCAACTGATGATTCTCTCTCATCACTGATGTTTCGATCTCTCTCTCCCTCTCCCTTTCTCTCTCTGATATTAGTAGAACCAAATAAACAAAATAGCTGCAACTTGTTCCTTTCACTAAACAATATTTCATGAATATGATCCCATCGTTAAAAGTTTCCAAGAGTATGGCATGGCTCAGTGGTTGAGCATCTACCCATGAACCAGGAGGTCACCGGTCGATTCCCAGTCAGGGCATATGCCTGGGTTTCAGACTCAATCCCCAGTGTGGGGCATGCAGGAGACAGCCAATCAATGATTCTTTCTCATCACTGATGTTTCTATCCCTCCTTCTCCTTTCCTCTCTAAAATCAATTTTAAAAAAGAGTTTCAAGAGTATGAATTTTTTTTTAAATACATTTTATTGATTTTTTACAGAGAAGAAGGGAGAGGGATAGAAAGTCAGAAACATCGATGAGAGAGAGTCATCAATCAGCTGCCTCCTGCATGCCCCACACTGGAGATGTGCCCGCAACCAAGGTACATACCCCCGACCGGAATCAAACCTGGGACCTTTCAGTCCGCAGGCCGACGCTCTATCCACTGAGCCAAACCAGTTCCGGCAAGAGTATGAATTTTAATGTCTCTCTGGCAATTCCATCATGTAGATGTACAGTTATCTGTTACTGGATATTTAGCATACTTGTAACTTTCACCTCTAGGAATAATATCATAGTGAACATCTTTATTTACAAATCTCTTACTGTTTCTCACAATACCACTTTACTTTAGGACAAAGTAAATTTATTTGCAACAAGACTACATCAGTCAAGAAGTACAACCTTCCAGTTATAAAATAAATAAGCATGGTAACTATAGTTAAAAATACTGTATTGTATTTGTAATTTGCTAAAAGAGTAGATGTTCAGTTTTCTTCATAAGAAAAAAAATGTAACAGATGTGGTGATGGATGTTAACGAGATTCATTGTGATATTTTGAAATATACACATATTTAGAATAATTATATTGTGCACCTAAACTAATATAAAGTTGTATGTCAATTATACCTCAATAAAAATACAAGGCCAGATCTAATTACATTCCCACTAGCAATATTTGAAAGTAACCATGTCTCAGCACCTCTCTCTCATTATAGGCAATATTTAAAAGTTGAACTGTAGAAGATTAAAGTTCAAACAATGTGAGGAACTGGATGCTAACTTATTATACTCATTGTATCACAATACATATATCCATACTTCAAATCATTACATTGTACACCTTAAACCTATACAACATTATGTCAATTATCTATAATTATAAAAGCATAATATGCTAATTAGACTGGATGTCCTTCCAGACCAGTGGCTCTCAACCTGTGGGTCGTGATCCCTTTGGGGGGTTGAATGACCCTTTCACAGGGGTCGCCTAAAACCATCGGAAAATGCAGATATTTACATCACGATGCATAACAGTAGCAAAATTTTATGGTTGGGAGGTCACCACCACATGAGGAACTGTATGCAAGGGTCACGGCCTTAGGAAGGTTGAGAACCACTGTTCCAGACAAAGCCAGGGCTGCAAGGGAAGCCCAGGTCCCAGGTGCCAGAGGGAAGCCATTGCCAGCAGCTGGGGGAAAGAAGGCCTACTCTTACACAATTTTTGTGCATTGGGCCTCTAGTATCTCCATTAAACTAAAGAAAAAAGAGAAGTGGTTTTTGTTCTAAAAAAATTTCAAATGTATCATGACACACTGACAATGCTCAAGAAGCAAAAGATAGGGAGAAACCAAGATGGCGGCATAAACACCTGAATTGCTGCCTCACACAACTTCAAAATTACAACTAAAAGATAAAACAGACATCATCCAGAACCACAGGAAGGCTGGCTGAGTGGAAATTCTACAACTAGAAGGAAAGAGAAAAGTACACTGAGACTCAGAGGAGCTGCAGAAGAAAAGGCAGAGATAAGGAGGCATGCATGGGAAGGGCTGGCAACTGAGTATGTGGCTGGCTTTCTCAATCAGGAGAGAGACAAAAGCTCCCAACTGTGCTGAACTCCAGTTCTGGGCGAGACTCTGGGGACCCAGACTCATATGGGGAGAAGCTGGACTGTCTGGCAGCAGGCAAAAATTGAGGCCAGCTTTCTCTCAGAGGTGCTTGCAGCGGTTACTGCGGGACACTGAGACCCGGAGGCCTCTTAGGGCAGGGCTGATGGGAAGCTGTTTGCTCCACCCCCAGACCCCACCTCACAAAGTCATTGCTGTTTGCTCTGCCATGAGACTCCACCCCGTCCAAGCTGAGTGCAGAGGCTTTTGCAAATGAATGGCCTAGTCCTTTAAATTCTAAACTTACCTAACAAACTGCAGCTGAGTCAGTGAGATCCACAACATCCAAAAGAAGGCCCAAGGCTCCCCAGCAGCTTGCATTGCTTCACAGTTAGGCCTCATCTAGGCACTCCAAAACTCAAACAAAGAAGAGGAATCTGCTCAATAGCTCCTGCTGGGTGGCCTCAGGCAGAGGCTAAATTAGCACCTCCTTGGACATCCAAGAGCCAGTGTACCCAGGGGTCAGAGTAGGACCATCCAGATTACAACTCTTCGGATTCATAAGGGACATACTCATGGGGCAGACTCAATGAGCACCAAAGCCCCACTGAAGCCAATATTATCTTATAAGGGTGTCTCCAGCACAGAAGTTCTCCCAGCGATAACAACAACAATCAAGGCTTAACTACAACAAGACTGCACACATCCCACAAAGGGGTGCATCAAGAGTATCCACCTCGGGTAACTGGGGAGGCTGAGCCACTGGGCCCTATACGACACCTAGCACACAAAGCCACTCTATCAACGTTTTTAAAAACTCTTGTAGGTTACCAAAGAAATTAATAAAAGTGATTGCTTAAGGGGAAATGGGACAAAGTTGGACCAAGACTTCACTACCTGTATAAACTTAAAACTTTTTCGAAGAGTGTGAATATGTCAAGGGTCAGAAGATTAAGCAGAAGAAACCGATTTTGAGAGAGATCTTCATGTGTGCCTCATGGAGGGGAGCAGTGGAACAGGCCAGAGAGATGCGGTGATTTATGTAAGTCAGAGTTCCCAACAGGGCATGAAGCGGGACTCACAGCATTTTATTATTCATCGGCTTCCATGTTTCTTTACATGGAAAAGAAAGGCCAGATGATTAAAATAAAATTTTAGAAAAGGGTTAAGGCAATAAAATTAATACTGCAGCAGATCACTCAAATACACAAAAAGAAGACATTCCACCCAGAGAAGGAGGTTTTCCAGTGGATGTTTGTGACATTAACATCGGGAAGGAAGATGAGTCACGCAGCCAGGCACTGTTTTTAAGATTTGCCTTAAGGTGACTGTGGCCTGAAACTGGGGGAGCCCAGGCTTGAGTGGCAGAGGACCGCCCTCCTCAGGAGGCAGGCACTTGAAAGAAGCCAGGCCCCTGGATAATGGAAAGGCTTCCCATGAGGCAACAGGAAGTCATCAAGGGCACTTCCTGTGCTGGGCACAAATCCAGAATTCAAATAACAGTAACTTATATAGTCATTTCCTTAACACAAAGAGCTCTCTTCTCATATGTGACTGTTCTGAAACTAAGTGTACCTTACAGTCAGTATCAAAATAAATTTGAGAAGCAAGTGGAAGAGAAGAATTGTTGGATAATAGTCACTGCCTTCACCCATGTCAATTTAGCCATGAGTAGAAAGAAGGTAGTTATCACTCCTGGTTGGTTTGTTTCTATTAAACACACTTAGAAGCCATGGCACATAGTGCTATTTACCCAGTAGACATCTCTCTTTCTTTCTTAATACAGAAGTCTGGTTTTGTTTGGAAAAGTAACGAGCTCAGCTACAGAATGTGTTATTCACACTCCTCTGCACTTGGGGTGGTCACATGACACCGTTCTGGCCAATCTGATGTAAGGCAGATGTTCCTGGGGATGGCTCCACTTATAAATGGAAAGATAAAGTCCATTCTGCCCTTACCCTTTTCCTGGGAGGTGACAAAACCATTTTGAAAATGTGAAAACAAACACCATATGCTAAGGATGGTGAAAGAGAAGGACAGAAGTCTGTGTCCTTGATGACATTTTGCAGGTCACACCAGTCTTCTGCAGCCTACTCTAAACCCCTGTGCACTAGACAAACCCCTAATCAGATAAGCCACTCTATATCAAGTTTTCTACAGTTTGAATCTAAATGCAATGCTACTTAAATTCTTAATTGCTACTTACAATGTCTTTGATGGACTGAAAATAAAAGCTCTTACTGCACAGCAGAGCCTAGAAATAAAAGCTGTAAAATATTAATTTAACATAAGTAAACTGAGTATCTGTCACTGGAAAAACAGATGAATTTTCGTTTTCTTTGAAAAACAACACTAAGTTGTTGAACCTACAACAGGGAGATATCTACAAAATCATGGAAGGTGTCTTCCATCTTACCATTCAGACATGTGCCCTTACACATCATCCAAAGCTATTAAAGGGAACAGACACTGCTACATCCTCAGGCTAGTTCACAGGTAGGCAAGCTATAGCCCATAGGCCAAATCTAGTCTTTATATTTTTTAAATTATTGAAAAAAAGTTAAAGCATTATTTCATAACAAGACGAGATTTCATGTACTATATGAAATACAAATGTCAGTGTCCACAAATAAAGTTGCATTGGTAAACAGCCACACCCATTCATTTACATAATGAATAATGTCTTAGCAGAGTGTCTAAGGCTGCTTTTGCTGTATAATGGCAAAAGTTGAGTCTAGTTGCAACAGAGGCAGAATCATTTCAAAGCCTAAAGTATTTACCAGCTGCCCTTTACAAAAAAAGTTTGCCAACCTTGGGCTAGATCCCAGATCTTCATTTCCAGCTCAAAGTTCACGTTCTCAGTAAGTGCTTCCCTAATCACCTGACTTTGCATTTTTTACCAGCCACCCTACAACTTCCCTCTTGCCTTCAATGCTTCATTCTTCACCTGAGCACTTAGCATCTGACATACTGTGTGTTTCATGTTCAGTATTTGCTTGTCCACCTCCCCCTACTTAGAGCATAAATTACAAAGGGCTAGGGATTTTTCTGCTGGTTTGTTCACTGCTGGATCCCAAGACTAGAATGGGTGACTGACATATAGCAGACACTCAAAAAACATTTGTTAATGAATAGACAGAATTCTCACAAGCAGAAGGATGAATGTAACAGAATTGCTGACTTTCTTATGATTTTAAATAGATACTTTCAGTATCACTTCCTTGGAAAGCCCTCTCAATTTTGTCAAATTTATTAAAATTTTATCGGTTTACTCATTTTTATGATCATCTCTCTCTCTCTCCACACAATGTCAGTTCTGTAAGCAAGGGACTGACAGGAAGGAGGCCCTCAGTAAATATTAACTGAATGGATGATTAAAGAATTATCACTCCAGTACTGAACATCAAAGATTTCCAGGTGACGTTCAAGAGATCACACTCATTGCTAATTTTAATTAGGAACAAATGTAACTGAAGTTTAATCAAACAGAAATGTACATCAAATGCTAATATTTCTCAACTGCTGCTAAAACTTTCTGAGTTTAAAATCAGTGTGTCTAGCATGTTACATCTAACTGGAAATGCCAGTAGCCTGGAGAATCAGAAGAATCTCTAGGCTCTGAATGCAAAAAAAAAGGCTTCAAACACTGACACTGATATTGAATAAGATTGTAGGTGATTGTATGTTTAAATAAAAATGCAATTGTCAGTTAATTTTAAGAATGCCAAGTGCATACTATATATAGTATTTTGTTTTGTCCAAATGCATATTTACTAGTATTAAATTGTTGGTATATTTGCACATTGATGGCAATTAAGAATTAAGTAAATATTTCCCTGACTCTGCTTTCAATCGCTACCACAGAATTCTATCACGGGTAACCACTTCCCCCAATTATCTCTGAGAACTCTGAAGCAAGTGCCTTTGATGTGATTCGAAGTGGCCTTCTTAGCCACTGCATCAAGTGCTATGTTCTGGTCTGAATGTATCTCCCCCAAATTCATTTGTTGAAACCTAATTCCCCAAGTGATGGTGTTAGAAGGTGGGGTGAAAAGGCAGTGCTTAAATTATGAGGTGGAGCCATCATGAATGGGATTAGTGTCCCTATAAGAGAGATCCAAGAACTCCCTCACTCCCTCCACCATAGCAAGAAGTCAGCTGCCTGCAACCCAGAAGAGGGCCTTCGCCAGAATCCAACCATGCTGGTACCATGATTTTGGACTTCCGGCCTCCAGAACTGTGAGAAGGGAATTTCTATTGTTTATAAACCCCCCAGTTTACTAGAGCTGCCTGACTGGACCAAGACCATAAATCTTTACCCTTTCAACTTCAAACCCTTGCAAGACCCACATCTGCTGGAGACCCCAATGCCTGCACCATGCCCTGGTGACCCACCCGCACAGGCGCCTGGGTGATGAGCTCCCTGGGTTGCTGTTGCAGAATCTGCTGATGTGGCAGGAACATTAAAGGACCCACGGAAATGTGAAAATGCTTGAATCTGGCAATCTCCTGGCTCCACGAGTCCCTAGGGATTAGATCAGCAGGCGGGCTAAGTAAATTACATTGCGCTTGACTTAGACTTACCCCCTACTCTGTGACACTGACTTCTAAGTAAATTTGCACTCCTCCATTCTCTTCGTGTAGGATTAGTTCTTTCCAGAAGGCTGCCAGTTAACATGTAATTAAGCAGCCCCTGACAGATTCCTTCCGTAGGCTTCCCAATTATGTCTAGTCATGTTTGAATTCCGGGGTATACATAGATGCTGCTGCACCCTGGGACCTTGGGAGTCACCGGTAAATAAAGAGACATAATCAATTTGAAGTAAGATAGAGTTTTAAAAATTGACATTTCATGTGTGAGCAATTGTGGCAAAGCAAGTTTAAAGGCAAAACAAGGCACAGATGGACGGCAGTGGGAAAAATTAAAAACAAAATGGATTTTAGATTAAGGGTGTCCTACTTTTAATTCTGGCCTTGTTGCTTAAGTAGCCTTGGAGAAATTACTTAGCTTCTCTCTCATTTTCAGGTTCCAGATCCATTAAATGGACCCAATATCTTTTTTTTATTGGTTCATTGGGAGGATTAAATAAAAGAATTAAAGCAATAAGAGGCATTTCCTCAACTGTTTCATCTAAACATATTAGCTTTACTTTCTTGCCCTAGATGTAGCCTTCTGAAAAAAATATAGTGACTTCTGGATATTTTCAAAGGCTTTAGGTATTCTACACGACAGCTCTTTATTTCACCTACTTGCACACTTTAAATACACAGTTTTCTTTTTTCTGACTTGAGGTAAGGCTGACTGAGGTCTTTCATGTATTTCATGAAAGTCAAAGACAGGCAGAAGAGAAAAAAAAGATTGTCATATAACTTGACAAAACTTACAGAAGGATTGAAATAGACTAAGAGAGGTAGAGGGCCCCCAAATAATTCCTTCTTTCAACTAAAAAGAGAGGAAAGGACTGATAACCTTTTCCTGATCAAAGACCCTAGAAACTTTTCAGCGATTGAGTAGGGTACCTCAAAAATATATAATTTCGTGGCAAATTCTTCAAGTCTTCACTGTCAGGCTCATTAGGCATTTTATTGTAACAAAGAAGATGCAGATGGCAAAAGTATTGTGGCTATTTACTACCTCTCCTATGAAGTCTGGGAAATTCAAGCTCCAGTTTTCCCATCCACCCTTGCAGCTAGGGCAGCCATGTGACCCAGATGGGGCCTTTGAGATGTGAGCCCAAGTCTGCTGGATGGAGCTTTTGGCCAAGGCTTTGCTCTCCTGTTGCAGCAGATGGATTAAGATGCTAGGGCCCTTGTCTCTGCCTTTCCTCCCCCTTCCTGCTAGAAACCCAAGTATAAGGTACAGAGACAGCCATCTTAGGGCCATGAGCATCAGAAAAAGGCCACCCAAGAGAAGCTTAGAAACATAAGCCCTGAAAAAATCGGTCACCAGACTTACCAGCAGAGACCAAACACATCAGTCAGGTTCTCTCTTACCTGTAGATGAACACATTCTTAACTAAAACACTTTCTGATGTGTCTCACTGTTGGGGAGTAAGGCAGTGGTATAGAATAAGAACCAACAAGCCATCTGCTAACTGTCAACATTCTAATGCTGTTTAACTAAACATGAGATTACACAGAAAGCACTGTATCTCTAGTGTCCATTTCAGTTTATCTTACTTGAAATCAAATACCAGGTTTCCAAGCCAAAGATAACAATGAGAGATGCTGTTATGAGAGAGATTGAAATGAGTTTTAGGGAATCAGAATGTCAGAGAGATGGATTATGAAATACAGAGCAATTCTGAAAGAACCATTATGATATTTTGTAAATTAAGCAATACAGTTTTTTAAATACACTTTTTATTGGTGATAGTATTACAGGTATCTCCCAATTTCCCCTCCTTTATCCCTCTACTCCCAGGTCCTATCCCCCCACCATGTCTTCACTATCCTATTGCCCCTGTCCATGGGCTATGCCTGTAAGTATATAAGTTCTTTGGTTTATCTCTTCTCGTTCCCAAACCCCAACCGAGGTATGTCAATCTGTTCCATGCCTCCAGGATTTGGGTCTTATTTTGATGGTCAATTCATTCTGTTCATTAGATTCCACAAGTAAGTGAGATCATGTTATATTTGTCTTTTTCAGATTGGCTTATTTTACTTAACATATTTTGCAGAAACCATAACAATCTTAGAGGAAAACATAGGCAGTAAAATCTCAGATATCTCATGTAGCAATGCATTTACAGATACATCTCTTAGGTCAAAGGAAACTAAAAATGGATTACATCAAAATAAAAACCTTCTGAATAGCAAAAGAAACCACCATCAAAATGAAAAGAGAACCCATTGTATGGGAGAACATATTTGCCAATGATACATCTGATAAGCAAATGTATTCAAAATATATAAAGTACTCATATAACTCAACAAAAGAAAAACAATCCAATTAAAAAATGGGCAGGACACCTGAATAGACATTTGTCCAAGGACAATGGCAAATGAAAAAATGCTCAGTCACTAATTATTACAGAAATTCAAATCAAAACCATGATGAGATATCACCTCACATCTGTCAGAAGGTTATCATAAAAAAAATCAATAGGCAATACAGTTTTAATGATTGTCCCTGGTACTTATTAGACAAATAAACATTATTGAACTTTAATAAAAACTTTAAACATATTTTCATTTTAACCAGGCAACATTTTTGGTCCTGTTTTCTTAATCACCTTACACTGATTTCTTTTTTCCATGTTTATAATGTTGAGTCATCTTTTTAATTTAAAATTGCTTTTTATTAAAAAACACATAATCTCATGCTGAAGTAATTTTCATATTATCTTCCAAAAATTCATTGTTTAGAAACATATCTTTACTAGTATATAATTGCTATAAAATATACGTTTTAGGGTACAACATGTGGGATTTTTTTAAATTTAATAAATCTTTATTGTTCAGATTTTTACAATTGTTCCTCTTTTTTCCCTCCATAACTCCCCTCCACCCAACTTCTACATCCCTCCCATTGTTCTCATCCATAGGTGTACAATTTTTGTCCAGTCTCTCCCTGCATCCCCCTCATCACTTTCCCCCTGAGTATTGTCAATCCACTCCCTTTCTATGCCTCTGATTCTATTATATTCATCAGTTTATTCTGTTCATCAGATTTTTAATTCACTTGATTTTTAGATTAACTTGTTGATATATATGTATTTGTTCTTCATAATTTTTATCTTTACCTTTTTCTTCTTCTCCTTTTTTTTAAATTAAATCTTTATGATTCAGATTATTACATTTGTTTCTCTTTTTTCCCCTCCATAGCTCCCCTCCACCTAGCTCCCACCCTTCCCTCTACCCTTACCTCCCTCCCATTGACCTCATACATAGGTGTATGATTTTTGTCCAATCTCTCCCTGTACACCCCTCATCCCTTTCTCCCTGAGAATTATCAGCCCACTTCCTTTCTGTGCTCCTGATTCTATTATATTCACCAGTTTATTCTGTTGATGAAATTTTTAATTCACTTAATTTTTAGATTCACTTGTTGATAGATATGTATTTGTTGTTCATAATTTTTTGTCTTTTACCTTTTTCTTCTTCCTCTTCTAAAAGAGTACCTTTCAGCATTTCATATAATACTGGTTTGGAGTTGAACTCCTTTAGCTTTTGCTTATCTGTGAAGCTCTTTATTTGCCCTTCAATTCTGAATGATAGCTTTGCTGGATAGAGTATTTTTGGTTGTAGGTTCTTGCTATTCATCACGTTGAATATTTCTTGCCACTCCCGTCTGGCCTGCATCGTTTTTGTTGAGAAATCAGCTGACAGTTGTATGGGTGCTGCCTTGCAGGTAATTAACTGTTTTTCTCTTGCTGCTTTTAATATTCTCTCTTTGTCTTTTGCTCTTGGTATTTTAATGATGATGTGTCTTGGTATAGTCCTCTTTGGATTCCTTTTATATGGGGTTCTGTGTGCTTCCTGGACTTGTAAGTCTGTTTCTTTCACCAGGTGGGGGAAGTTTTCAGCTATTATTTCTTCAAATAGGTTTTTAGTATCTTGCTCTCTCTCTTCTTCTGGCACTCCCATAATTATGATGTTGGTACACTTGAAGTTGTCCCAGAGCCCCCTTACACTATCTTCACATTTTTGGATTCTTTTCCAGTTGAATGTTTTCTGCTTCTTTGTATTTCAAATCTTTGACTTGATTCTTGCGTTCCTCTAGTCTGCTGTTAGGTCTCTGAATAATATTTTTTATTTCAGTCAGTGTATGTTTAATTTCTAGTTGTTCTTTTTTCATCTCCTCTTGGGTCTCGCTAAATTTATCCATCTTTTCTAAGAAATTCTTGAAAAACCTTATAACCATGGTTTTGAACTCTATATCCAGTTGTCTGTTTTCCTCCATTTCTTTTGTTTGTGACCTGCTTCTTGTCTCTGCATTTTCGCTGCTTCACTTGTTGTGGTGTTATTATAAATATTCTATAATCTTCAAAGTTATCTTATTGAATGTGCAAATTCTAATGAGTTTTTATTTTAATTTGAGTGCCTTCTACAGACTTCATTCTTTTATGAAAAGGATAACTGCTCTGAGTGTGCTTTTCATGATGACAAATGATATCAATTGTATGCCTCCCAACAAATATTAAATTACACAGACCCTCACACAGATACACACACCTTCTTCCTTCGTGATTGTCCCTTCAAGGCAAAGATGATACTTTATCAAGTAATATTCTTTCTTTTGTCTTTCTTTCTTTCTTTTTTTTTTTTTTTTTATAAGAATCAAGTAATTTTCTTGTTCAACTTTTACAAGGTGAATTTTAGGGAATGTTTGGTATTATTGTTTTGTTAATGAAAATAGTACTTGTCTATAAAAATTGTCACTGTGAAAATCTAGTAAGATAATTTTCTAATCTCCTAAAAATCTTTCACATAAAAATATTTAGCGAGTGATTTTTTTTTAATTTTAAAGCTTTAATGTTGAAAGTATTACATATGTCTCTATTTTTCCCCCATTAACCCCTTCTACCTCGCCCTTTCCCCCGTCTTAAACCCTCCCCCCCTTTCCATCCCATTCCCTTCCCCAGCCTTCATTAGTGAGTTGTGTGTGTTTTTTTTAATGTAAAAATATAACATCTTTCAATTGGTTATCAGGAACAACTAATTGACATTAGGAAAAACAGTATGATTTTAACTATGACAATGTTTACCACTGTTACATGATTGATAAATGGGATTGAAAACTGAGTACCACTGTTCTTCAATTATAATGATGCTCTTTCTTCATATGCATCTATGTATTTTAGAAAGGTACCTTTTTAACAATTTAAAAACTGTTAAAAGCAGACTTTCAAACTGTAGTATTGATCATTAGCTTACATTGTTCTAAGAAAAATTTTGGAAGACAGAAAAAAGAATTTTTTTATCATTAAAAAATAATTAAGAATATTGTTTCAACAGTAACCCTTCATTTTAATTGCTATTTTGTGGACACTTTATTTTGCACATATTTTATTAGTATAATAATATATGCATATAACTTATTTATAATATACAGATATTGGAAATATAGCCACAAATAATGTTTTTATTATTAGGGTACATGATCAAAAGACATTGTAGACCATTGCATGATAGCAGAGTAGGGGATAGGAGAAATGTGGGTGTGCAAACAGACAAAAGTATATGTCTTTTTTCTTTATAATGTTTGTCTAAGTAACTTTCAAGCCAGAAGGCAAATCTCTGTTCCAAACATTTGAGAAATATATTATTTTCATTTTTTCAGTGAGCTTGGGTTTTTTTGTATCAGGTTTTAAAAGCCAATTTATAAATTCTTTCTTACTTGCAAAAATCAGGGCCAAAAAAAACCAAAACACAAAAAACAAAAACCATTATATTTTTAAAAATAATATAGGTAGTGGTGCTTTTCATAACAACGTTAGGCTTTGGCTCTGTATGGCTGATATTTTGATATTTTTTACCTGAAAGCATTCTAGCATACCTAAGACTGGGAAACTTACTCAGTTCATAAAGAAATCCTAGAAAACTAACCTGAGTTTTGCTGTAAACATAGAATTATACTATACAGCTAATGTATTTTCTATTTATTAACATAAATGAGGCAGGGTAATAGATCTGGAGGCAGGAAAGATAGGAATATTAGCACATAGTAATGTTGTGCTTGAATCAGGCAAACTGAAGACATCATAACATCTTGCAATATACTTTCTAATATGTTTTCTCTTCATATTAATACTTTTGCCCTTGACAATATCACATACTTCCAGAACTTCAACTATTAACCTTTATAAAATAGAACCAAAATTTGCATTTGAAAATTGATCTCTTTCACAAGAGCCAATCCCATAGTTCCAAAGCCCTTCTGAAAATTTACGCTTAAATGTGTCACCATCACGTCAAACTTGACTGTAAAGCAAAAACAATAGAAATAACAAAAACCTTGTTTTCAAAAGGTCAACCCATCAATTCCCAATTCACCTCCTTCTCCTAACTTTCATGCTTCTATTAACAATATACCACTTTGTGGGAGACTCAGCTTGACAACAGAACTGCCTATAAATCCAAAGCTTAATTGTTACAAAAACAACCTATCTAAATGAAAATCTCCCCCCCCACACACACACGCACACATGTACACACACACACACAATGCATACACTCACGTTATTGTACTTGGTTTGGCAGTACTAATGCAAGGCTGATGTGAAAGTAGGTGAGGAGGCACGCCTGCCTGGCCACTGCAAGCTTTGCAAGCTTGACACATGTCTGTGGGCCGCCTGGTCTCTGCAACTTGCTCATGATGGTTAGAGCGTGTTGATAATGATGCCAAGGGCAGTGGACTGAGCCTCATCTGGGCCACTTAGTTTTGATTTATGTTCTAGTCCTGACAGTCAGAAAGGGATCACCTAGTGCAAGTCACTTATCGTATCAAAGTTTCAATTTCCTCATAGGTGAAATGCACATCATAATTCAGCTCAGAGCGTGGTGATGAAATTTAAATGATGTAATACAGAGCTCTTAGTGCCTGGCACACCGAAAGAGCTCCACACACACGAGTTACTGTTATGACTATAGTAATTTTTACTCTAAGGCCATAAACCTTGTCAGCTATTGTTCTACAGTCACTCGGAGACCTGGTCCCACGACTCCACGGGAATTTGGCTTCTCTTTCTCCACTCCTTCACCGGTTCATTCTTATTCATTCCACAAGCACATTTTGAGGATCTAGCAAATGCCAGGCACTGTGCTAGGCATAGGGGGTACACACTTGCCTCTGCCTTACTTCAGCTCACCCCCCCCCCCCCCCCAAGAAAGCTGTGAATTATAGGCATCAATAGTTCAAGCACTGACAGTGCCCAAACTAAAAAAAAACGTGACTTAAACAGAGAGGTAATTCCCTCTAGGAACACATCCTTTGGTAAGAACGAGTTTCCCTCTAAATATGAGCATAATGCTGTCACACCAGCAGAACGCGTTCTATAAGGATTTATTTCCCACCGAAGCTCCTGCTAATGCAGCCATACCCCCATCCCAGCCAGACTAAAGCAGAGTGAGAGTGATGAGGACAGAAAAGGGTGCCCCTGCACACACCCTGCAGTCTTGTCATCAGCAGAATGAAGTCCGACCGCTCCATGTAGACTAGCCAAACCCAGGAACAAACAGGCACTGTTTACTGTTGAGTGTGCACAAGAGTGACCTTCTGACTTTCCCAGTTCTGCTGCATACAGGGCTAGGAAGGAATGCTAAAGAAAAAAACAGAACGTGGAACAAGGAGAACCAGAAATTTCAGCCACATAAAGAGTAATTACAGGGGAGTGAGGGCATGAGTGGGGGATGGAAGTGGACAAAGGGGAGATAAGGACACATATGTAGTAACTTAATCAACAAAGAAAAAAAGAGTAATTAACAAATGCCCCCATGCCAATCCCCAAGGATTTTAGAGTTTGTCCTAGTGTATCTTTAAACTGATACACAACATCAATTTAATATCTGTTTATTTTGAGTAGAATTATAGATTAAGATCAAGAAGTTAACATGTGCCGAAACCGGTTTGGCTCAGTGGATAGAGCGTGGGTCTTCGGACTGAAAGGTCCCAGGTTCGATTCCGGTCAAGGGCATGTACCTTGGCTGCAGGCACATCCCCAGTAGCGGGTGTGCAAGAGGCAGCTGATCGATGTCTCTATCTCTATCGATGTTTCTAACTCTCTATCCCTCTCCCTTCCTCTCTGTAAAAAAATCAATAAAATATATTAAAAAAAGAAGTTAACATGTAATTAAAACCAGTCACTTCACTTAGTTTCCAAATTGAAACTGGGGCAGTTTCAGAGTTTATGGTCTACTGTTCTTGAGTTCAAAAAGTATTTCAGAGCAGATCAAAGAGAGCTTACTAGTGCCCTGCCGCTAGCAGAATGAAATGATGAAAACGTTACCTATATGTATTTTCTGATTGGGAACCAATACTTTCAGAATAGTTTAGGCTACTCCTTTCACATTTCAGATCACAGGTTAACTGAAACAATATTTACTTCTAATTTGTGACAGAACGTTAATAGATAGCTAAGTATGACAATATTATAACTGAATCCAAAAAGATAAAGGAGTTTGTAAAATCTGCTACCTCAAATTTAATATTATTTTTCAAAGCTACACTTAAATGTTTAAGTCCATATACATTGATCTTTGAACAATGCAGAGGTTCGGGGTGCCAACCAACCCCCCACTAAGTAAAATAAATTCACTTATAATTTTGACTTCCCCAAAACTTAACTACTAATAACCTACTGTAGATTGAAAGCTTTACAAATAACATAGTCAATTAACATGTTTTCTATTACACACACACACACATTATCTACTGTATTCTTATAATAAAGTAAGCTAGAGAAAAGAAAATAATATTAAGAAAATCAGAAGGATTTGGAGGACTTCTGGACCGGTGCATACATATAGTTGTCAGGCCAGAAGGGATTGGCACCAAATATTCAAAGTGATGAAAAGCAAGGAAGGACCTACAGTCAAGATTACTCTACCCAGCAAAATAATCATTTAGAATTGAAGGACAGATAAAGAGCTTTCCAGACAAAAAAAAAAAAAAAAAGCTAAAGGAGTTCATCACCACCAAAACCATTATAAGAAACTAGAGGCCCGGTGCACGAAATTTGTGCACTGGGTAGAGTCCTTAGATCTGGCAGGTAATCTGGGCCAATTGGGGCTTTCCAGCTGCCGGCCAGGGCCTTCCTTTGTTACATGCCACCCTCTGGTGGTCAGCGCACATCATAGCAAGCGGTCAAACTCCTGAGGGGATACTTTGCATATTATCTTTTTAGATATATAGATGTTACAGGGGCTTTTTAACAAGGAGACGGAAAAAAAAAGATAAAAAATAATAATAAAATAGCGGTAGCTACATCTTTAATTACTTTAAATATAAATGCATTAAATGCTCCAATCAAAAGACATAAGATGGCTGAGTGGATAAGAAAACAAACCCTTACATATATGACCTACAAGAGACTTACTTCAAATCAAAAGACACAGACTGAAAGTAAAAGGTTGGAAAAATATATTTCATGAAAATGAAAACAAAACAAAAAAAAATGGGGTAGCAATACTTATATCAGACAAAATAGACTTTAAAATGAAGGCTGTAACAAGAAACAAAGAAGGACCCAGCAATTTCCACTTCTGGGAACTTATCCAAAGAAACCCAAAACACTAATTTGAAAAAGGCATATGCATCTCTATGTTCATTACCTACAGTATCCAAGATGAGGAAGCAACCTAAGTGTCCTTAATGGATGAATGGATAAAGAATTAGTGGTACATATATACAATGGAATATTACTCAGCCATAAAAAAATAAAATCTTGCCATGTACAAATTATGAATTTCATTACAAAATATGAATTAGCCTATAGGGTATTATGCTAAGTGAAATAAGTCAGACAGAAAAAGTCAAATATCACATGACTAGGGGCCTGGTGTACAAAGATTCAAATATCATATGACCAGGGGCTCAGTGCATGGAGGGTGGGTCCCTCAGCCCGACCTGCACCCTCTCCAATCTGGGAGTTTCTATCTCTCTTTGCAACCATATGAGTGAATTGTCTGAGACCCCAACCCAATTGGGTTTGTTCTCACAGAATAATAGAGGCATTTTCTTTTTCTTTACTTCATTGGTAGAGATTTCCTGGAAGTTTTAGGATATCTTCCCTTTAATTTTTTCTAGACACTCTGATTTTATTTATGTCTCTCACCTTTGCTTTCTCTCCATCCCCCACTGCAACAGTAACTCGTTCCAGGCTCACTTTGCTCTAGTGTCTAGGAGATCTGTCTGCCACCAGAACTACGATTCCCAGCATTCCTGGTGCTCCCCACGCTCTTGCTTTTCCCTTCCTGCTCTGTCTCCATCCCACGGCTTCCCGCTCTGCCAAGTCCTCCAAACCATCAGCTCTTCCTCTCTGCTCTCCATCTGGTGATTTGGGGAGCCAAATTCCCTCAGCCACTCCACTCTCCTTTGCTCTCCCACTCTGCTCTCCGCCTGGCGGCTTGGGAGGAGCAACCAAGAGAGCCACCCCCCCCCCCCACAAGTCACCAACTCTCCCACTCTGCTCTCTGCCCAGTGCCTGTGTATGCAAATTAACCCACCATCTTTGTAAGGTTAATTTGCATACCCACTCCTGATTGGCTAGTGGGTGTCACAGAGGTATAGTCAATTTACATGTTTCTCTTTTATTATATATGATTTCACTTACTTGTAGAATCTGAAAAACAAAAGTGAACAAATCAGAAGCAAACTCATATATACACGGGACATTTTGATGAAGAGAGTTGGGGGGATGGGTGAAAAAGAAGGATTTAAGAAGTACAAATTGGTAGTTACAAGTCATGGGGATGTACAGTATAGAATAGGGAGTATCTCTATATATAAAAGCCTAAGCGACCATTAAGGGTGGGACAACTGGAACAAGCAGTCACTATGATGTGCACTGATGACCTGGGGGGCAGACATCAATGCAGGAGCTGCCCCTGGTGGTCAGTGTGTTCCCACAGGGGGAATGCTACTCAGCCAGAAGCCAGGTTCACAGCTAGCGAGTGTAGCTGCGGCGGCAGGAGCCTCTCCTGACTCCACAGAGAGGGGTCCCAGATTGCAAGGAGAAAGAAAAGTAATACCTGAGTGCTTTAGAGGGAAACTACCAAAAAAAAAAAAAAAAAAAGGCACAGAACATCTTAAAAGTAGTTCAGAAGAAAACTGGCAAATGGACATCCTCCGAGGGGTCCCAGACTGTGAGAGGGCACAGGTTGGGCTGAAGGACCCCTCCCTACAACCCCCCAGTGCAAGAATTTCGTGTACCGTGCCTCTAGTAGTCAATAATATATTAACTCTGTATGGTGTCACTGACCGTCTTATGGAAGTTCCCTTGTAGGCCACTAACTGCTTCTCTCTTGATGCTTTTTAAAAAATATATATTTTATTGATTTTTTTACCGAGAGGAAGGGAGAAGGATAGAAAATTAGAAACATCGATGAGAGAGAAACATCAATCAGCCACCTCCTGCATGTCCCCTACTGGGGATGTGCCCGAAACCAAGGTACATGCCCTGACTGGAATCGAACCTGGGACCTTTCAGTCTGCAGGCCGACGCTCTATCCACTGAGCCAAACTGGTTTTGGCTCTTTTGATGGTTTTAAGATTTTTCATTTTTGTCTTAACTTTTGGCATTTTAATTACAATGAGTCTTATTATAGGTCTTTTTGGGTTTATTTTGTTTAGAATTCTGTGCTTCCTAGGCTTATATGTCTGTTTTTGACCAGGTTAGAGAAGTTTCCTATTATTACTTCTTCTAATGGGTTTTCAATTTTTTGCTCTCTCTCTTCTCCTTCTGGTACTTCTATGATATACATGTTGGCATATCAGATATTGTTCCTGAAGCTCATAAACTATTCTCATTTTGGGGGATTCTTTTTTGTTTTTGCTGTTCTGATTAGGTGTTTTCTATTATCTTATCTTCCAAATCACTGATTCAATCCTCTACTTCATCTAATCTACTGCTGATTCCCGTTAATGTAGTCTTCATTTGAATTACTGTATTTTTCATTTCAGACTGGTTCTTTTTTATGTTTCTTTCTCCTTTTTTTATGTTTCCTATCTCTTTGTTGAAGTTCTTACCAAGCATCCTTATAACCAGTGTTTTGAACTCTATCTGGTAGACTGCTTGCCTCCATTTTATTTAAATGGAATCTTTGTTTTCTTTTCATTCATTTGGGACTTATTTCTTTGTCTCCTTGTGTTGACTGCCTCCCTGTGTTTGTTTCTCTGCATTAAGTAGTTTCTATGTCTCCCAGTCTTGGTAGAGTGCCATTATGTAGTAGGTGCCCTGGGAGACCAACAGTGCAGGCTTCCTGATCCTGAGTCAGGTACTTCAGGTGTGTCCTTTGTGTGATTTGATGTGCCCTCCTGTCACAGATGAGTCAATATATTTGTTTGACAAAATGATAAAATTGAGGTATGGAGGTTAGTTAAGTAACTTACCCCAAATAATTCACTGTATCAGTAGCAGTAGTTGGGACTGGAATTCACATCTCCTATCAAGCAGCCCAACATCCACATACTTTACCTTTAGGAACAAGGAACGCTTGTACCATAATATCATTCCAAATGAAAAACACAATGCCTTAAGCTCCCTATATTATTTCAAGCAACTTGTTTCAAGGTATTAGCAAGGAAGAAGTTAAGATTCAAAAATTAAACATTTTAGGAAACACAATGTATGATCCGGAGCTCTAAAAATAGAAGGGTGGAAAATAAAGCCACACCCAGATATGGCCCTAGCTAGTCTGGTTTAGTGGATAGAGTATTAGTTTGTAGACCAAAGTGTCCTGGGTTTGATTCTAGTCAAGGACAGGCTCCTCCTCAGCCCAGGCCCTGGTCGGGGCTCATGCAGGAGGCAACCAATCAATGTGTTTCTCTCATATCAATATTTTTCTCTGTCGTTCCCTCTCTCTAAAAATTAATGAGAAAATATCCTTGGGTAAAGATTAAAAAAAATGAAAAAAATATGAAATTTAACATAGATTTGTTTACTATGTTTAAAGGAAAGAGGGGTGACTAAAAAATAAGTAGAATTTCAGCAAACTTCAATTTTTCAAAGCTTTCAGATAAGACATGAACACAAGTCCCTGGCTATTGGGAAAGCAGTTAACCTCCATATCCTCATACCAATGCTTTCCAAACAGGAATCCCAATTATGAGTAGACAGGCACAAATTACCAACATCACAATGAAGACAGTGCCTAGGGCACAGATCTTTTTCCACTCACAGAAAATACAAATGAAACACAATGCACTCTCCTTTATTTCTTAAGGGACAGCTATAGACATCACCAAATAATAACAAAAGTTACTTTGTGCCAAAGACATTGACATGTCACAAATCCCAAATAATTCACACATAATTTGAACAAGTTCTAAAATATACAAATTAAAGTTTTAACTTGGTAATTTCAGTTCAAAATTATACTCTAAGGGCAAGCAATGAGAAAAGGTTTGTAATTGGGGATACACAGATAATGGAAAGACTAAAGCCACAGAAATACACAGTGCCCCCCCCCCCCAAAAAAAAAATTAATACATACTTTAACAACTGATTCTATTACACTTTGAAAATGAAATATATTTTGCCCAGATGATGTGGCTCACTGGATTGAGTGTCATCCCATGCACCAAGAGGTCACCAGTTCAATACCCAGTCAGGGCACATGCCTGGTCTGCAGTCTCGATTCCCCAATAGAGGGCCTGCAGGAGGCAGCCCATCGATATTTCTCTCTCATTGATATTTCTCTCTCTCTCTCTCTCCCTCTCCCTTTCTCTCTTAAAAAAAAATAAATAAACAAACAGCTGAAATTGATTTGGCTCAGTGGATAGAGCGTCGGCCTGCGGATTGAAAGATCCCAGGTTCGATTCCGGTCAAGGGCATGTATCTTGGTTGTGGGCACATCCCCAGTAGGGGGCCGTGCAGGAGGCGGCTAATGGATGTCTCTCTCTCTCATCGATGTTTCTAACTTTCTATCCCTTTCCTTCCTCCTCTCTGTGAAAAATCAATAAAATATATTTTAAAAAAATAAACAAATAAAAACATATATATATATATATATATATGCTTTCCATATATATATATATATATATATATATATATATATATATATATGTAATATCACAGGAAGGTCATGGGTATCCTGCCCCCCATGAGGAGTAATCCCAAGTTGCTGTTGGATGGTGTTCATTATAAAGGAACCACTCTTTAGGCACTCTATTCTCTCCTCATCCAAAAACCATACTTTTAAAAAGAAAAATTTTGATAAACACTGCCTTTATAAGTGTGTGAACATTTTCTGGGATACTCTGAAGACCAAATGACATTAACATACCCTTGTAAAAGTCTCTCCCATCTCTAAAATATCCACTGGATTCCCTCTAGATGCACCTGCTTTTTAAAAATATATATATATATATATGTTTTATTGATTTTTTACAGAGAGGAAGGGAGAGGATAGAGAGCTAGAAACATCGATGAGAGAGAAACATCGATCAGCTGCCTCCTGCACACCCTGCACTAGGGATGTGCTCACAACCAAGGTACATGCCCTTGACCGGATTTGAACCTGGGACCTTTCAGTCTGCAGGCTGACGCTCTATCCACTGAGCCAAACCGGTTTTGGCATGCATCATCTGCTCTTCTTGGAGGCTTTCGAAACTATCATTCATTCATCTTAAAAATATTTGAGCACCAAGTCTAAGATGTGTCAGACACTCTGAGATCTCAGGAACCAACCAGTATGAGTTCATGGTCTATCCTGACCATACTAAGTCAATCTTATCCCTTGACCCCTTCTAAGTGCCCTAAACCCAATCTGGTCACAGCCTCTATATTTCTCAAAGTATCAGTGGTAATGAATCAGATTGCTTTATCTCTTGTTTTAATGTTCCAACTTGTCACAAACTTACACTTGCCAAAATTGAATGCCCATATAAATTATATGCAAAATAGGAGACTAAAGTTTTCATTTATAATAAAAAAAACCACACACATACACATTAAATTGCTCTGTAAACTTGCTATAAAAATGTTTGCGGGAGAGGGAGGTACCTAGGGAAAGACAGGTCAATGAGGGAAAAAGAGATATGTAATACTTTAAACAATAATGAATTTTAAAAAATGTTTACCTTCAATTACAGCACTTATAACAGTAACAAAGTTTGGTATACAGATCACAGTGCTCCAGTTTCTAATGTGGAAACTGACTGGGTCTTTACAGAATGGTTTATTTCCATTAAACCACCCTAATATCGTTCATACTTCCTATCTAAATTCTATTTATTCTTCACAGCTCAGACTTAAGCCCACACTGTGCTCAATTATGTCTATACAGTGGTTCTCAGTTGGAAGTGATTTTGTTCCCCTCCCTCCTCAACCAGGGGACATTTGTCAATGTCTGGAGACATTTCTGGTTGTCACAACTTGGGGATACTACTAGCAGCTAGTAGGCAGGGGCCAAGGATGCTGTTCACTACCCCATGATATTCAGGAAAATGACCCACAAAAAAGAATGACCTAGCCCCAAAAGTTAATAGTGCCAATGTGGAAAACCCCAACTTACACCAACCACTTCCTGCACAGATCATCTCCTTCACCAAACTCACCTATGCCTATTCTGCATCACATCTGCATCCCACAAGGGGCCCAGTAGGATAGCTTCAGAGGAGCGACCCATCACATACATCCCTGCGGGCTGATCTCTCCTTTCCCACATGCTTGGTGGTATATAAATGCCTATAACTAATTTCTCCATCAACACGTGTATGAAACTACTCTTGGTCACCATTAAACACACACACCACACACACACAAACTTGTATTACTTAGCAATGTGAAGCCATAATAAAACATTAGCAAGATGTGGGTGGTTTGATTTTATAGTTTTTACATTCCCTGTCAAGATTACATGTTTACTTTCTTAATGAAAAAAAGTCAGCCAAGTGCAAAAAATGTTTAGAATGCCACCATAAAAATTATATATGACTGTTCACACACATGCTTCCTGTTAATTAGAGGGTTCTTTGCAGAAAAGCTGCTCTGGCAAAACTTGCTATCATAGTAAAATCCTCTACAGTAAAGAGGAAATCCTGCTGAGCATAGTATTTTCCTCAGGCTAGAATACAGGACTTCAGCCAAAAGCTGTGCCTTTATCCACAGCCAGAGATGCTGCTCTGTAACACAGAAGGTTCTGGAATACTATGTTAATCCCATTTCATATCAGTCCATCCTCGAATGTGTGAAAATGATCCTTTAAGATGATCTAGAAACTATTTTTACTTACCTCTGAAAAATAACTGGGGGGACAGCAGGTCATTTCCACAATTACATTTTACAGGGATCGTATAATTAGTTCATATTTCCATGCAGGCACAAATGATACCTCTAAGAGAAAGTCTGGATGCTCTTAATCTGCATTCTATGGGCCCGCCCCCTGTGGGGTTTGCCTTGTCATCAGCTTTATCTGCCTTCCTTGGGCTACTTACTTACCAGGCCTTGTCTGCTGAAATTCAACCATCCAACTTCAGCTGGACACAATTCTGTTTCATTCCTGCACAAAGACCACTAGGAGCTTTTATAGCTTCCTCAAATCTCCATAGGAAATCACCCTTCCCATAGATGAGCCTAATTCCTGTTAAGATAACAGGTGTTGAAGAGTGCCTTCAAATTCTGGTGCCTGAACCTCAAATTTCTCTATATCTTCAGTCATATGATTCCGCATTCCATATTGACTCAAAAGAGTAAGCAGAGAAATTAAGAAAGGAGAATTAGGTGGTGATGGTGGGGGGGGGGGGGGAAGAGCAAGGGGAGAGAACATGCTCAGAGAGTCAACACAAAGAAAAATCAGCCCTAGCCAGTTTGGCTCAGTGGACAGAGCATCAGCCTGTGGACCAAAGGGATGCGTGTTCAATTCTGGTCAAGGGCACGTACTTCGGTTGCAGGCTCCTCCCCAGCCCAGGCCCTGGCTGGGGTGTGTGCAAGAGACAACCGATCGAGGTGTTTCTCTTACATCAATATTTCTCTCTCTTTCCCTCTCTCTAAAAATCAATAGAAAAATATCCTCCAGTGAAAATTTTAAAAAAAGAAGAAAGAAAAATCAGACTCTTAAAGGTCAAGCAGCCTTTGTTCACTCAACAAATTTTTACAAGACCTTGCAAAGACCTTTCCTTGTGCTAGCCACTGCCCTAAGAACTATGGTAACACAGGTGACAAACAAGGCCTTTACAATGATGCAATGCATAGTCTAATAGAGGGGTGTGGATGTGTGTGTGTGTGTGAGAGTGTGTGTGGAGGGGGGTGGAGACAGGGTTTGCCAGTAAGTAACTTCTATATGAAACTACCAGTAACATGAACCCAGGCTGTCAAAAGGTGGTACTCTGTGGGGAAGGTGCACAGAGAGGGCTGCAAAGCTACAGTGATGTGTAAAAAAAGAACATGAGTGCAGCATCAGAAATATAAAAAGAAGGAATAAAAATAAACAGCTCATATGGTGAGGAGAAAAAAAGAATCTATAAGGGAAGGTAGATAGAAAGGAAAATGGCAGGCAAAAGAGGAGTTGCAACAATGGAGACGATTAGGAACAAGTAAATTACTTTCTCCTGGAAGTGGAGATTGAAGTTTTCTGCATAATTGAAGCTCATCACCCTTTTAGGCACAAACTTATTATTTTACTTTAAACTACATTTTTAGGAATCTTTCTAAAATGCACCCCGTGTTCCTGCGCTGTTCAGCACAGTACATCAAACAAAAATATGCCAAACCTGATTTCATCTCTTCTGGATGAAGAATCACCATTATGATACATTTCTGTACTTTGAATGTGGTGCACCGACATTCTCTGAGTCCACTTCTGTGTAAAAGCCTGCTGTTAACTTTATAGCAAACTGTGCTTTTGGAAGTCTCCACTCCTCCCTTCCGAAGGCAGTTGTCATGTCTCAGAGCTTCCTCTCAGTGGGGCCCACGGCCACTGTGGCCTTTTTACAGTTTTCTGGGTGAGGCTGGGAAGGGCAGCCTGCAAACCTGCAGAATGTAGAACAGCCCAGCGCCTCTGAATGGCCTGTCTGCTTCCTTCTAGGTCTCCAGCCTCTTTTCACACGGGGGTTCTAGAATTCTGATATCTGAATAAGAGAAGTACTACTCAAACCAAATGATCTCTGATAACAAAGATTCTTCATGCCACTTATTTTAAAAGCAGTAAAACAAATCGTGTCCCTCAGAGCCTTTACATTTGCCAAATTGCACATCTATCTGCATGCCCTACTCCAGCCCTACTGCTGTGGTCATGTACTCTTGATATAGCTTTATATTCTTGATATAGTAGAAATTACAGAAACAATGTGTTGTTTTTTTTCACTTTAGTTCAATAAATATTATATGTGTCAAGTTTTCTAATAGGAAATTTGGAGGAATAAAATGATGAATGGAGTAGTCCCTGACCTCAAAGAACTTAGAGCATATAGTTCAAACAATCTAGATACAAAATGATTATAACCAAAGGCGGACTGTATTGAGGCCACAGAGAGAAGTTCACAGGCTGAGCTATGAAGATCTAAGAAGCAGGGTCCTCCCAGTCTGCAGGGTAAGGGAGGAAGGGGGCGGTGTGGGTACACTTCATTGGTGAATGTTATTGGCATCAGCTTCTAATAAAAGAGGGGACTCTGACTCATCCCAATGGAGGGTGAGCAACATCAAGGCAAAGAAAATGGCATGAGAAGGGGCACAGAAGGCAGGGAGAAAAAAGCCAGGTGTGTTTGCAGAGCAGTCCAAAGAGCAGTGAGAGAAAATGCTGCAAAGGGAGGTCAGAATCGGATCACAGAGGGCCCAAAATGTTAGGCTAAATATTTGGCTTTGCAGCTATCAGCTCTCAAGAACCAAGGAGGTTTTTCTGAGCTTTCTGAACCTAACAGACAAATTTACTCTTTGAAAGGGATAAGGATTCCCTCTCCCTTTAATGGAAAAGGAATTCAAAAGGTGAATTACTAACCATCTTGTTCCTGTTAAGTATCTCTTGAACCAGCTCACTAAAATATCTCTGTGGAACGAACTATAGAGCATCCATTTGTCTTCCTCTCACACTACAGGTAACAGCCATGGACAGGGAGTCATCTCCTCTAAAACAAAGGGCAGCATGGATATACAAGTCAATCCACGTCTGCCAAAAAAAGGAGGGGCAGAATGACATCTGCTCCAGTTCACAAGCTAATACAAAATATTTTGGCACAAAAGGAGT
This sequence comes from Lasiurus borealis, assembly GCA_004026805.1. Taxonomy (NCBI): domain Eukaryota; kingdom Metazoa; phylum Chordata; class Mammalia; order Chiroptera; family Vespertilionidae; genus Lasiurus; species Lasiurus borealis. Next base: position 26,619 of record PVJN01008287.1, read on the forward strand.
CTTTTAACTTTCCAGGGGAGCCTATTACTTAAGGAACATGTGCTAAAATCTCAACATCAGGCACCTTCCCAAATCAAGAGATGCTCTTTCCTGTCTAGCTCTGAATATGACTTTCTTTGCCCTTATCCAAATAAACACTCTTGCCCTTTAGATACTTTTAGCACTGCATTCCACCTGACTCTATGTTGTCCTCTGCTTTCTGTGTTCGTGTTCATACCCTCCTGCCCTCAGTCAGATTATGAGTTAGCTGGGGGAAGAGGGGCAGAGGTAGAGTAAAGCTATTTATTCATTCTACAAGACTGAACACTGGACAATAGAAGGGCCTCATAAAAAATGAGAACTGATTAACTGAATTAATTTCCAAAGTATATATCCTTAAAGACTGGATTCTATGTTACTTATATTGGCTTATGTATGGAATAAAAGAAAAAAAAACCTCAGAGCTAGAAGAGCTCTTAAAAAAAACAACAACAAAAACTAAACCACTAAAATGGCTATAATCTAAAAGACAATAAGTATTGGTAGAAATGTAAATAATCTGGAACCTTCATAATTACTAGTGAAAATATAAATTAAAATTGCTTTGGAAAACAATTTGGCAGTTCCTCACATAGTTAAATATAGAGTTACCATATGCACCACCAATTCTACCCAAGCAAACTGAAAACATATGGTCACATAAAAACTTGTACACAGCTATTCACAGAAGCATTATTTATAATGGTCAAAAAGTGGAAACAACCCAAATATACATCAACTTATGAATGAATATGGTATATATTCATACAACGGAATACTATTCAGCCATATAAGGAAATAAAGTGCTGATACATTCTACGTGCATGAACTTAGACACATTACGCTACGTGAAAAAGCTGGACCCAAAGGGCACATATTGTATACTTCCATTTAAATGAAATGTCCAGAATATGCAAATCTATAGAGACAGAAAGTCGTTGCCAGGGCTAGAGACAAGAAGAAATGACAATAGGCTTGGGCTTGGGGTTTCTTTTTGGGGTGATGAAAGACTCTGGAATTAGATTGTGGTATGGATGCACAACACAATGAATCTAAAAGCCACTGAAATATACAATTGAAGAGGGTATATGACATATGTCAACCAGACAACAACAAAAACAACATGAAGAAAAACCTGAAGCCCAGAGAGGCTAGGTTTCTTGTCCAAAGACATAAAGCTATTTCAATGGCATCACCAGAATCAGACTCCAAGTCTTCCAGCTCACAGTGTGCTGCTCTAGAAGTATCGGGACAAGCAGTATGAACTTGAACTAGTCATTTAATGGCTTACACCTCATCATAAGAGGAAGATGAATTAAATGGTCTCTTCAGTTTCTTCCAGTTTTGAAGCCATCCGAGTCCCATCATATTGTGCGTACTTTCTCTCTGCTACTACAGATCAGAGTAGGGGTTCTCAACCAGGGGTGATTTTGCTCCCCCGGGGACATTTGAGACTATCTGGAGAAGTTTTAGGTTGTTTTGGGAGGCAGGTGTACAACTAGCACCCAGCAGGTAGAGACCAGCATGCTGCTGTATGACTCTGACACACAGGACAAACTCCTGGACAAAGAATTGTCAATAGTGACCATGGTAATAAACTGTGGTTTAGGGTGTGATCAACTTCTCCAAACTTTTCCAGGAAGTTCTGCCCTAGAGTATAATGACCTCAAACAGCAATTCTGAGATAACAGAGTGGCTGGGAGGCTAGCACCAAGCACACATAGGAAATAGAGACACTTTGTACCCCCATGATAATAAACTTTCACAGAGAGTGAAATACTCAAATGCCCAAAGCAGTCAGGCAATTAACATTGAAGGAATGAAGCCAACAAACACCTAATTATCATTTAGGACTATTATTTCCTTCCTTCCTCCTCCTTACCCCCCCAAAAAAAAAAAAAACTTTTACTGGCTCCCATTTTTTATGAAATATATATAACCCTCTCAATATAATCTTGTGGTTTCTCACTTTTGATAAGACTTAAATGCCAAGAAATAGTTTTTTTAATAAGAAAAAATTTCACAAGCCCTGTAACAAATGGCTCAAATTAGGAAAGATAGTGGAAATGGCGGAGAACTATGGATACCCCAAAAGTACATGCTTGGATGAAGGGGTCACCACTAATTAGTTCCAATAGATCCCTTCCCTGATAGAGGGAGGCACTGTGGTTAAGAGATCTTTGGATGATTAAAAATAATAGAAAATATTGTGTTGTGTGTGTGTGTGTGTGTGTGTGTGACAGAGAAAGACAGAGAGAGAAAGAGAGATCTCCTAGATAAAAAATAAATAAAAATTAAAACACAGTATTTAGTTAAAAACAAAGGAGTTCCAGCAAGGAATCTTCACTAACCCTAATAAACAATGTCAGTTTCATATCTTCTTACAAATGCATTTAAATAAAACTCAGGTCCCATTGTCTGATTACAAGAACAACTTTTTTCTTTAATTAATTTTTATTTTTGATTTTTTGGTTAATCCTCACTTGTGGATATTTTTTCCATTGTTTTTTAGAGAGAGAAGGAGGGAGAGAGGGAGAGAGGGAAGGAGAAACATCAATGTGAGAGAGACACATGGGTTGGTTGCTTCTCACAAGCCCCCAGGGCCGGGGATTGAACCTGCAATCCTTCTGAGACATGGCCATTCGGAAATAGGATGGCATGGGTCTAAGTGTCTGACCTTCTGGAACCTATGACAAGTCAGCTTATTTAAAGTTTCTGAACTTCAGTATTTCCCTCTGAGAAAGCGAGAGAAAGAGAGAGAGAGGAGAGAGAAAGGGAGGATATGAATATGAATGGCTACCATGCCATATTACTTTGAGAAATAAAAATAACAAACAAAAATAAAAACTATGAACAATATTTATCTATCAATAAGTGAATCTAAAAATCAAATCTGATGACGAGAATAAAAATCTGATGACGAGAATAAACTGGTGAATATAATAGAATCAGGGGCATAGAAAGGGAGTGGACTGACAATTCTAAGGGGGAAAGGACTGAGGGCAGTGAAGGGAGAGACTTGACAAAAATCGTACACCTATGGATGAGGACAATAGGGGGCGGGGGAAAGTAAGGGAGTCGGGTGGAAGGGAGCTTTGGGGGCAAAAAAGAGGAACAATTGTAATAATCTGAACAATAAAGATTTATTCAATTTTAAAAAATAACAAACAAAAATGCCCTGAGTACTTCCTGCACATAGTGTGAATGGTAGTAATTGTGAGAGCCAATGCTCTAATCACTAAGCACCACCAACCAGGGTTCTTTAATTAAATCTTTTTTTTTTAATGTTTTTATTCATTCTTAGAAAGGGAAAGGGAGAGAGAGAAAGAAACATCAGCTGGCTGCCTCTTGCACACTCCCCACCACAGATCGAGCCCACAACCCAGGCATTTGCCATGACCAGGAATTGAACCAGCAACCTCTTGGTGCATGAATCCACACTCAAGCAGTGAGCCACACCAGCAGGGCTAATTAAATCTTAATAGCTCATTTAAAATGGAGAACTCACAAAAGACAAAAGAATTAATTGCTGGCTTAAATTTAAATGAAACTCATGGTATTATTAATGGCTGGCATTTCATTAAACTCTAACAACTTTACAAATGAGGATGCTGAGATTCAGAGAAGTTAAAAGATTTACTAAGCTACCCTGCTGGTTAGGGTACCAGTTATAATTTGTACCCAGGTCTTTGTGCTCCTAAAATCCACATTCTTTCCACTTACTACTTTGCTGGTATCATAAAAATTTATTCTATTTATTAGTTTATTAGGCTCTCTTTGTAAATTACCTGTAAAGAAGCTGATCTTTGTGATGTGCATGAACAGTGGCTTTGCATTCCCACTCCTGCCTTCCTGTGGGTGTTGATTACATTATTCCTTTTACACACAGCAGCTGCCTGCACTCCAACACGCCCTCCTTCAGCCCTGGATAGCTGACTCTGGCCTCCCACTTTCTACTCGTTCTTGTACTGAACTCCCACAGTAGGCTGCAATATACTGATAAACTTCATCTGCAAGGTAGAAAACGAACTCATCAGCCCATGGAAAACATGTCACCGAGGAGCACAGGATACAAGATGAACAGAATGTGGGCACACACTCCCAAGACTACAGTTTGTCCCCAGAGATTAAATATCTCTGCCCTTGGCCCCATCCCCGGGTTCCAGCCACGAGGCTAACTTTTCCTCCTCCCATATCATCCTATGACACTTCCATCCCCTCCTCTACTCCCTCCAGTTCAACACATCAGGTTAGTTCTACTCAACTTTATCACATAAAGCAAGAGAATCATATTTGAAGCAAATCTGGATCAGGACCACCCAACAAAATATTCCACAGTCGCTTCAGAGCACTGCTTATTCTAATTTCTCTTTAATCTCCGATTCCTTCCACTGGGACATGGCCATTTGGAAATAGGATGGCATGGGTCTGAATGTCTGGACCTTCTGGAATCTATGACAAGGCAGGTTATTTCTGAACTTCAGCAGTTTGCTATGAGAGATCAAGAGAGAAGAGGAGAGGGGAGGGCAAGGGAAGGGAGGGGAGGGAAGAGAAGAATGTGAATGGCTACTATGCGAAATTACATATATATATATATATATATATATATATATATATATATATTATTGATTTTTTACAGAGAGGAAGGGAGAGGGATAGAGAGTTGGAAACATAGATGAGACATCGATTAACCGCCTCCTCCACGCCCCTTACTGGTGATGTGCCCGCAACCAGGATACATGCCCTTGACTGGAATCGAACCTGAGACCTTTCAGTCCGCAGACCAATACTCTATCCACTGAGTCAAACCAGTTTCGGCTGCAAAATTACTTTTGAGAAATGAAAATAACAAACAAAAAAGCCCTGAGTATTTCCTGTGCTAGTGTGAATGGTAGTTGTGATGATGGTGGTGATGATGATGATGACACATTTGCTTTCCATTTCAACCCATATTCTTTACAGCTTTTACCAGTCAGTCTCTGCAGAGTGAAGCCATTGCTTTCACATGCCCTGGGGACAGTGTGCCTAGAATTACTTGTTCAACAGGTGAGTGGGAACCTCTGGAACTAACTATTCCAGAGGGGTCCTGTCCTTCCCCTTTCTTTAGCTTGAGCTCACACACTGTTATCTGAGCCAGCTTTCTGGATCAGCATGACCCAGGTTCTCATTGGTCTCTGATTATAGGCTCTTCTGGTAGGCAAGGTGTGGTAATGAAAAAAGTATTGAACACAAAAAAGCACTGAACACAGAAGACAGGAGTTCGAATATGGATTCACTGAGCTGAATGATCCTAGGCACGTTAGTTACTTAATCACTCTGTACCTCAATATTCTCACCTATAAAACAGGTATAATAAACTACAGTTTATAGGATTATTATAAGTTTAAATAACCTGCTGGAAAAGTCCTGTCACATTGCTGAGCACAGGTAAATACTCGTTGTTCACCTGAACTTCACCTTTCAGTTCCCCAAGGCTCAGCATGGTAGAGAGTCACATTCTAGAGTCCTCCTATTGCACTGTCTTTCGCCCTCTCCTGTCTCCACCACCTTTTCCCATGAAACCCCCTTTACCTTACTTACCACCATCCACCTGCCCATCTGCCAGCTTAGAAAGCACCTCACCTACATGTCACAAGCATCAAGATTCAGCATTCAGTTTCACAGTCAAGATAACCACTGTCCTTTCTGCGAAGTTTCACTCATCTTCATTAAACACAGAAATCCTGGCCCTTACCCCAAAATTCGGGGTGAGGTGTTTGGAGAGGATATTACCCATAAATTCAATTTAGTGTCTCATATTTTTGTCAGACTCCAAATAGTCTACATTCAGTTACACAAACCTGAAAGACAGAGTTCAACTACACAGAGTTGAAGACAGGGCTGGCATAAGCCCCAGTCCTCACTCCTCTGGTGCCAAAGAAGACAACGGTCAATCACACCACTTGTTTCCCAGACCAGGCTCCAAAACCCTTCTCCCAGCTCTCCAGGCAGCCACCTTCCATCAGTCAGAGCTGTCATCTGAATTGAATCGACTTGCCAAGTTTAGGAAGCTTTTAATCAAGCCAGAAGTCTAAAATCATGTCCTATGTACAGCAAAGAATAGTGTCCATTTGCATAGTAGTAAGGAAGTAAGCACTTTGTAGGCAGTGAATACATATGGTTTAGTGACTCATGCACAATGTGCTTTATACCTATAAAATGTTCAAAAATTACAGAACTATAAGTGGTTTGTGTGGGGAATGACCTCAAATTGTAATATTTTTGTTTATTCAAATTTCAATTGAAAACTTTTTATATTTAAATTTACTAAAAACTCTCCAAAAATTATACCAGCATGCACTCTCAGCATAGTAAGCACTATGTACTCTACACAATATTTTGATAAAGATCTTACATGATTCAAGTTATAATTTTAATTTTTATTCCTGCTATTACTACTATTGCTGATGATATAATAGAAATAACAGATAACGTACACTAAGTACATACACTCTGCTAAATATCTTAAGTGGAATACTTCATTCATTCAAAGCTCATGGCAACCCTACACAGAAGGTACCACACCTGCCCCACTTTTAGAAATGAAGAGGCTGAGATTTCTTGCCTAATGGCTTATCCCTCATCAATGGCAGAGCTAAGATTTGAGCTCAGTCTCTGCCTTAGCCATGAGGGAACCCTGCCCTCCAATGATAAAAAGTCCATAGATGGGGCAGAATATAAACTGACTCCAGATTAAATAACAGCAGATAGTCAATCCAAACCCTACTTTGGCTAGGAAGTAGTTTACAAGGACAGTGTAACCCTGGCCAATATGGCTTAGCAGTTCGAATGTCAGACCATACAAGGAAGGGTCACAGGTTCAGTTCTGGTCTAGGGCATGTACTTAGGTTTCAGGTTAGATCCCCATCCTGCTTAGGGTTCATGCAGGAGGCAACCAATTCATGTGTCACTCATACATCGATGTTTTTTTCTCCTCCCTTCCCTTCCTCCCTTCAATTCTCTCTGAAGAGCAATGGAAAAAATATTCTCAGATGAGGATTTAAAAAAAAAATTATAAAAAGACAGTATAACCCAAAACTCTTATCAATGGGGATCCAGGCTTAGAGAAATGGCCAATTTCCATGCAAAGGAACTATCCTAATGACTATAACTACCAAAGCAGAAAACCAGTCAACTTCAATCCACACAGGAATGTCATGAATGAAGAACACTACACTCCCACTCCTGATGCAACTCACAGAAGGAAAACCAATTACCTCAAAAGTAATTGAGTTACTGTGTTTGTTGTTACTTTGGGGTTTTGCTTTGCTTTCTTTTGATTATAATAGTGGATTGGTGTACATCAATAGCTGCTTACTTTATTTCTATTTGCATTTACGAAATATCTCAACTGACTTGTCAAGCAAGTCACCTAATTGGGTCTCTCTTACACTCAACCCTCCACTCCCAAAGCCACTAGATGGAAAACGTCAAAAAGCCATTTCCTGACCTAGGCCATTACCAGTATGAAATGGAAAAGGCATCCTGAAATACTTAGAACCCTCTGCCCTCAGTCCCTGCCAGCATTCCATTTCCGGCTTCTGGAGCTCTGAAGCAATGTTGGCAGAGAGCCCACAGAGGTCCCACAGCAAGGGAGACACTCCCCGGTGTGCAAACACCCTGCTTTCCTACTTCCTGGGGTCAGTTCCAGGAAACCTCATATGGGATTCTGCCAGATATTGAGCCAGGCCAAAGGATTCAGGTCCCGTCGGGAATAAATAAGCCGCCAATGGCAACCGAGGGACAGATCCAGGGGACCAGCCATATTGTTCTGGAGTTTGCCAAGGGCTGCACCAACCTAAAAGTACCTGCATTTGTAGGTAGAAGGGGACCCAGTCTGCCAGCATCTAGCTCAGCTTTCGATCTTACAGCAAGGCTGTCATGAGTCCAAAAGGGAAACATCTAATTAAGTGCTTTTCCCAGGTTGATTTCTTTTCTAGAGTTTAGGGAAGAAACAATCAAACATAAAAGAAATAACAACACTAATTTTAAATTACCACAGTCCAGTTCCGGAGTAATTAGCCAGTAATTAGCAGATAAGCGCAGATAAGCCCAAGAAGAAGACAGAAAGGAAATTGCACTGCCTTAAATTAGACTGGCAAGTTGTATGTGGCTGGGATAGGCTACCCATCTCTCATTCTTCTTCCCAACCCCACTTCTCCCCGCCACACCAGCCATCCCCCAAAACTAGGCAATAGTAATAGGTATCACTACTGGGCTAAAAAACCACTCAATAGCAAGCTTCAAGGACATGTTTCTAAGCCACATCTATAAAGAGGACTCCAAAAGATAATTGTACATAATCGGAAGTGAAAATTTTTCCCTCAAATATTAATAAGCATTTGCCATTTCACAGAAAAATATCCACTAAATTTCTAATTTGGAAAGCTAAGGTCCTTTTTTGCATAATGGATAAGGAGTATAACAAAAATTAATCAGAAAAATAATGAATACAGGAATGGAATTTAATTCAGAACAATTTAACTTCTATTAACTCTACATTTACAATCATACAGATTAGAGCGATTCCTGATGAAAAATTGCTGAAATCTGAAAGGGTCTTTGAGTTTAGAGTTCAGAGAGTAACTATTTAATAAACGGGCATTTAACACCTTAACTAATAATTTTTATTCTATTTTTAAAATTTGCATTCCAAAATAAAGTATTTTAAACTTATATATAAATATTTTATAATAATGCTATTTTTTTATTTTTAAAACTGAATATTCACTAAGACTAAACTTTTTCTAATCCATCACACAATTCTAACTTTACTGGGGGGGGGGAGGGACCAATCACACAATTTCTAAATTTTTATAAATTAAACATGAAAAAAATCTATTAGCATCTTATACCACTTTCTACTGCACTGTTGAGGCTTGCTCCCCCCCCCCCCATCCATTTGTACACCATTTGTACATCTATTGACGCAAGTGGTAGACCTTTTTTAATTAAATATATTGGGGCAGTTAACTGGCTATAGTTGTTTTCCTTTTCTATTGTTGATTTAATTTTTTTGAAAAAAATAAACAAAACAAAAAACAAGACTCAAGTAGTCTTACATTTATGAAATGTGGAAACCACCTTATACTTCATATTATAAATATTTGCCAAATTTTCATTTCCTCAAATAGATAGAAATGTTCATTGCAATTATCCTAAAACAAAAAGCCCCTAATTTCATAAAGGAGTCCATGACCTTGATTATATTTATATTTACAAGTATGAAATATTATGGAATGAAAAATATCAAATTGGGGGAATAATAAAATGAACTCAAATGACTGAGGTGGGTGTTCACTTGGAATATTGAGAAATCTCCCTTCCCAGCAACAGATCTTATAACATTGACTGCAATTTCATATAATTATATATCCAACCACAGCCTTTAAGATTCAAGAAATCTGCCCCAATTAACGGAGGGAAATTCCACCAATTAGTCTTTCTATTTCAACCCTCATATTACATGCTGTTGTGGGTCTGATTGTGTCCCCGAGCAATGTTGAGGTCCTAGCCATGATGAATGTGGCTTTATTGGAAACTGGGTCTTTGCAGATACCAAATTAAGATGAGGTCATTAGAGTGGGCTCTACTTATAAGTAAATATCTGTTTTCAACCTGTGGGTCGCGACCCACAAGTTGAGAACCGCTGCTGTAGAGCCTAAGACCATCAGAAAACACAGATATTTACATTATGATTCATTAACAGTAGCAAAATTACAGTTAAGAAGTAGCAACGAAAATAATTTTAAGACTGGGGGTCACCACAACATGAGGAACTGTATTAAAAGGTCACAGCATTAAAAAAGGTTGAGAACCACTGCTCTAGAAGCTTTGGAGCTACCTGCCCACCAGAGTTTGACTCAGGGTCCCACCTGCTACTGTATATGATCTTATCAAGTCAGTTAATTTTCAGTTTCTTCAACTGTATAATGGGAATATATAACTACCTTGCCATATGACTCTGATGACCAATGAGTTAAAGATACGAATGAGCCAAGTTTACCCTTACGAACTCCTTCCAGCATTAGAATCACCTAGGAATTCATGCCCAATCTGTTCTACAGTCACATCCTGACTTTCACTGCCTTGGGACTCCTTTCAATGGCTTCCTCACAAGAATGAAGCTTACTGAATACATTCTGTGGAGATGCTTTTATTGATCACTGATGTTTAAAATAGTTACAAGTCATGTGAAGTAGTTGGGTATGCCTTTCACCGTTGCAAAGAGCAAGACAACTCTGAGTATAGTTTCTGTGTGTTCTCCCACCGCTCTCACCTCTCCTTGAAAACATAGATGCAGCCCTGGGCAAAGCTCCATGTTTTCTGACATTGCTTTCAATTTCTCTGTACCTTTTGCTCTCAATAAAGATTCCTGTCCAACATTCAGGGACATACTGTAGTCTAGCTCAGTGATTGGCAAACTCAATAGTCAACAGAGCGGCAGACCGGGGCTTGCAAACCGCAGTTTGCCGAACATTGGCTGAGCTTATTTCACCCTGCCCATGGGAACTTCCCTCAAGACAGTGAATTCTTCTTTTTCCTTGATTAAATGGTTTGCATCCCAAGTCAGCAATGATTTGTGCCATTAAGGCACAGTTTAAACCTGTTTTCCTGACCATCACATATAAAGCCTAACACAGAGTCTGGTATTTAGTAGGTTTTCAGTGATTGAGGAATGCAAGACTCAATCCATGCATGCATGAATGCATCGCTGAATGAACATACATATGAATCTTTTCAGGAGTCAGGAGACCTGGTTCCCATTTACCGTTCAGCTCTGCATTAACTGACATAAATGACCTCAGGGCAAGCCACTAAATCTCTATGCCCAAATGTCCATTCTTGTGAAATTAGGTGGGTGGACTTCAGTAAAAATCTATGTTTTCTTCCAACTCTAACTGAGCCCATGAACCACCTCCTCTCCCCCGCCTTTTTTTTTTTTTCCTTATAGAGAAAGGGAGAGGGAGAGGGAGAGAAACATCAAAATAAGAGGCTGCCTTCTGTATGCTCCCTACTGGGAATGAACCAGAAACTTAGGCATGAGCCATAACCCTAATAGGGAATCAAACCCACAATCTTTTAGTATGGAGGACAGCATGCTCACTCAATTGCGCCACACTGACCAGAGCAAGCCCATGAACTTTACCGAACTTTATTTCTTTTTTGAAAAATTTTAGTCAGTGCAAGGGGGACAAGGGTGTTTTTCTGAAATCACATACCAGGGGTCTCTCCCTGTCAGACAGTACCTCATTCCCTGGTGACAAAAGGCTCCAGAGAGCATACAAGCTGCAGATGCTGAAGACATCTCTGAGACACCGAATCTATGGAGTTTGTGTGTTGTTATGGGCTTCTTTCAAAAACTTAAGAGTCTGTTGTCTCCTCAAAAGGGGTCCAAGGGGACCTCTGCTGACTGCTGTCTCTCACCCAAAGCTCTTCCCTTTCCAGTCTGAACAAGGTGGGCTTATGCGCTCTCTCCCAGGCTCCAAATCTAACTCAATCCCTCTCTCTGCCATCTGCCTAAGGCTCCCACATGCATATTTCATGATTTCTGGCACATTTCCTCCTTATCTGACATACTGCAATGCATCCCTCTGCTGCCTATATTATTTCTATCTCTGGTAAGAATGTTCCTGAAAGAGGCATGTGTCCTTGGGCTGTACTTTATGGTGGACAGTTTTACCTTTCCTATCTTATCTCCCCACCTGGTCCCCACATGAATTCCTTGAGGACAGAGACCACACCCTCTATTCTCCTCTAGTTCCCCACAAGACCAAAGCAGCAAACACTGAGAAAATACTTACAGAGTGAATAAAATGAATGAATGAATGAATAAACGAACTGATTTTCAATGCTTTTAAGTTAGAAATTCATATTAATATATTTCCTGCATAAAGTTACTAAGACCTCCCCTTTTAAGTATACAACCAGGATAAGTTTAGGAAAATATAGTATTTTCCTAAGACTAAATAAAATGTCCTGTTCTACAGTATGAATGACAGCAACCTTATCAGCGACACAAGAAATCTGGTTTTTCAGGTACCCATACCATAATAATGTGTCATCATTTTTATTTCCTAGTAAAAGCAGATCTTATGGGAGCTGGGGAGAATAAAAGGGCTATTACTCTTTTGCATAAATTATTCCAACTACCACTGTTAAGTGTTGAAAGTCAGAGAGTTCAGGGAAATCAGAATAAGATGAGCATTTACTCTAAATAGAAAATTTATATCTACTGTTGTTTGGGGCAGAGCATCTTTTTAGAAATTCTTGGGACTTACTTAGCTAAGTCTAATTCTAGTCACATTCTTCCCTCGAGGTTTAATAAACTTCAGCTAAATTCAAACTGACATGGGAATCCAATTATCTGTTCTTCCATGCACTTGCTGCTCACCAATGGTCATCAAATAAAAAAGCGCCAATGGTCAACACACCACTGCTGGAGGGAAAACATTACAGCAATGCCTTCAAAATTTAATATAGCTCAATGCTATAAGCCCCATTCGCCTCCCCAGCCCAATTAATTGATTTCAATACTTTTAAATTAGAAATTCTTATTAATATATTTCCTGAGTAAAGTTGTTTAAGTTGACTTAAACAACTTCATTATTTCTTGGACATCATCATTCTTGTACATAAAGTTATCATTGCCAAAAAACAGCAATATCATATAATTACAGAAAAACTGTGTATTGATACAGGAGATATTACAATTGGAGATACTTGATGACTGAGGATTAACTGAGACTTGAAAAGATGGGGTCCATCAAGTGGATAATTAATGCTTATGAGCTATACATATGTGATAATAGAGCATGTCTTCCAGTTCAAATCAAACCGTGTGAAGACACACATACTACCAGGTGGGTGGTGAGAGGACCTGTAGATATCACAGGAAAACACCAAAGGAAAAATAAATTCACTTTGAGGCTAATATGCCTGTTGCTAAAGTAAAAGAAGCCGTTACTAGGGTTTATCCACATTTACCCAACTGTGAAGTCAAAGCATTATAAAGCTAGAGTGTAATTCTGAGCTATCCGTCACACAATTCTTCAGTCTGCAGAAGGCCAACTCACAGAGATGGAACACCTTATCCAAGCTTATACTACTAGTCAGAGACAGCATCAAAACTTAGGTCTCTTGCTCTGGTCAGTTTAGCTGAGTTGGTTGGATCACTGTCCTGTACACCAAAAGGTACCATGTACCTAGAGCACATACCTAGGTTCTGATTGTATGGGAGGCAACCCATCCATGTTTCTCTCTCCCTTCTCCCCCCCCCCCCCATCCCCTCTCTTTAAAATCAATAAGCATGTCTTCCAGTGAGAATTTAAAAACAAAAATAAAACACTTGGGTCTCTCAAGTCTAGTGTCATGAGCAAAGCACAGAACATTTAATTTAAAAATTAAAAAGGCATATAGCAGGCAGGAAATAAATATTTGTTAATGGAATTGATATGGGGTTCAGGAACTATCTTGGTAAACTATCTACTGACAAGATAAGCCAAGTAATTGCCTCAAGTTTTGCCTTTGACTTGTTCAATATAGCCTAGATCTCTTAATACTAGAAGCATCACTGGTGCAATTAAAAAAAAAATGGTATTGGAACAATTATTGAAGCATGCAAGTTGGTGGCGAAAGCGAAGGCTTTACTGCATTCTTACGAAGGAGTGCATTTGAAAAAAAAAAAATCTATCCATAAACCAGTATGGGTTTCCAAACACCCAAACACATGAAGTGTAGCCTCAGCGGAGAAGTCTATAAAAACGGCAGGTATGACTAAGCAGCCACAAATAATTAGAAACCCCAAAACTATCAGGAGTCTGGGGACCAGAGCATGCCTGCATATAAAGATAAGGTGGCATTTCCCATCTATTGTTCCTACAGCAAAAGGGAGTTCTTTTTATACTATAGTGTTGATTTCCTCTTAATAAAAAGCCTCAGCTGCTTTATAAGGATTGGCAAACAATATTCTATCCCATCCTCCATTCCACCTGTTTCAGAAACAAATTTGGGGACAACTGAGCTGAGTTACTGGGAAGTCAACTGGCCAGATCTAAGTTTAAGCAATCAATAATACACTTTTTCATGTACTTACATATGTATTATATTATTTCACCAAAAAGTCTCTTAAACCTGTGTAGTTGAATCTTAGCTAAGAAAACCAAGTCTTAATCATTGTAAAACATATCGCCACACATTTTACTCAGAGGGCTATCAAGTATACTGATGAATTTTCCTTTAAATTTGACTTCTGGCTACTTAACGTCTCTTCCTAAAAAATTTTTTTTTCCTTAAAATATTCAAGAATATCGGACCAAACAGAATAGCTGACATTAATTAAAGAGACCACCACTTCTGACATCCCCCAAGATGAAACTGACAACAGCCTTACAGGGAGGGGGGGAGGAGAATCCAAACACACATTTCCATCAAAAGCTGTAAAAATACTTACAACACAGAAATTCCTGGTACAACAGGAAAAACCTGGCTTACCATTCTCTTTGCGCAGGTATAAAACTAAAGAAATGTACACAGTCCTTGGCAGGGAAGGGTGGTGGGTAGGAAGCAATTCCCTCTTAAACTTGTTTCATTCACGAGCTGCTGCTAGGTTAGCCAGCTCAACAGCCGAGAAAGCTCCCGCACCAAACTTAACCAAGGCTGGAACTCCCAAATCGGGGGTAACTGACACCAAAGGGAGCAGGACCCCAGGGTCCCCCACCCTTACCTTGGCTCCCGCCCTTTTCATTGTCCGAGTGTGAGTGGACCACCTGGCGGGGGGCGGCGGATGCGCGTCCGGACGTGCCGCGCGCCCAGACCCGCAAAAGGGCAAGCGCCGCGCCCCTCCCGCAGGACGCGCCCCCGGTGGGTGCCCCTACCCCGGCCGCCCGGACCCCGGCCCGCCCCGCTCCGCTCCGGGTCCCCGCCGCGCTCACCGCCACGAAGCCGGAGGAGGAGGCGATGAACACACGGATGACCATCCTCTCGCCGCGCCGGGACGCGCCGTCTGCTGCCCTCTTGGACTCCGGGCTGGTGCGGACGCGGAGGCAAAACTCTGCGGAGAACCGCCGCTACCGCCGCTCGGAAGGCTTCCTCCCGGTAAGACCGCAGGGATCGAGATCCCTCCCTCTTGGTCTGCAGATAAAAAAGCTCAGCGCCTCTCCGCCTCCTGCCCTGGCACGGAGCGGGAGGAGGGGAGAGAGGGAGGCCGGCGCGGGGCACGATGGGAGTTGTAGTTTCGGGCTTCCCCGGGTGACGGGTGCACTGAGTTCCTCCAGGTTTGCCTCCTCCTGGCGCGTCGGTCCCTTGGGCGTGCCGGTGGCTGGGAGAGAGAGCCCGTGCCGGTGGCTGGGAGAGAGAGCCCGTGGCGGCGGGGGAAAAAGGCTACGGCAAGGGGTGGCGAGGATGCCAGGGAGACGAGGAAAAATAAAACTAGGCACAAGGGGCTTGGTTCTCAAAGTCCAAGCTTAGGTTCTGTGTTGTGGCTTGCTGGTTTGGAGCACACCCACCCAGGTTCATGTGCGCCGGGGTGGGGTGGGCCGGGCTCCCTGGAGGCAGCGGCGGGGTGTGTGTGGGGCGGGGTGTGTGTAGTGTGTGTGTGTGTGTAGTGAGGGGTGTTAGGGGGGCAAAGAGGGAGGAGGACGCGGGGCTGGGCGCGCCTCTGTTTTCCCAGTGACTCTGGAGATTGCAGAAAGATGATTCCTTTAGATAAGTGGGAGGTTTTCTTTTTTATGCGGACACCGAACATTAGAAACCCAGATGGGAGCACAACCGATATTTTATTTTTTCTTAGCAAAACTGTAATTGTAGTAGAAAAAAATAAATACCGAGCGAAATTAGAATCCCTCTATCAACATTGGGAATCTGGACCCCACCCGCCCCACCCCCTCCCCTACACAATGGCTTTGCCTCTGTTCACCTAATATTTACAGTGGAGCCAAACCTGTGCCTTTTCCAGACCTGCATGCACATTCCAGCGCAGTCTCCCTGGAGGGTGCCCTTAAATAAAAAGCCTTTATGTAGTTGCTAATGGTTGGGGAATAGTTAGCAAGTGCTTCTGGTTAACAAAAGCGCAAGCCTCGCTCAGTTTAGTGGAAATGAACCAGTTTTCCCCTGCAGTACTGTACTTACTTTCTTCCTTTCATCAGGGGAGCCTAGCAGAGTTCTGGGAACGATGTTAATTAATAATTCTAGAAACAAAGGAAATGAGGTCTCTTGGAAAATTTCTTACACAAATACTAATCGGTTTGGGCCATTTGTTTTTTTTAGAACGTTTTTGAATATTTTAAGTTTATAACCTTTTCTATTATATCATTTCCATACAATTCCTTTTTAATTTAGTATTATAACAAGATACAATGTTAATGGGAATTTATTTCTTCTTAGTATTCAACAATTTCACATAAATTTTGCTGTAATTACTAGCTCTGTTCAAATTTTGCTGTAATTACTAGCTCTGACCCTGACCTAGATGCCCACTTTAATTTGACAACCATAAATCTGGAAATAAATGTTTAAAAATTTAAAACATTCAACATTGGGAATGTATCTTAAAGATAGAGACTAATTTCCTGTATAAATGACACTTTATAATAGTCAGCATTTTCTTCAGTTTGAAGTTATATAGCTTTGAATATATGGTTAATCTCAACAATAGGAACTTAGAGTCTATTCTTTGAAAGGTACAAGAATGGATGAAAAGATGAAAAAGTCATTTTCTCAGCAGAGCACCTATTGTCTGCAAAAGAAAAAGGTACAGAAATAGCGACACAACAAGAAATGCCATACCAATGGAGTGTTGTATGGATATAAAAGAAAAAGAGAGAAACTTTAGAAGAGATTATAAGGGTGAGTAGAATTGCCCGGCTGATGTGGCTCAATGAGCATCAACCTATGAACCAGGAGGTCATGGTTTGATTCCTGGTCGGGGCCCGAGTTGTGGGTTCCATCCCCAGTGGGGAGAAGGCAGCAGGCAGCCAATCAGTGATTCTCTCATCATTGATGTTTCACTCTCCCCCTCTTTCATATCTCTGAAATCAATATATATATATATATATATATATATACACACACACACACACACACACACACACATACACACAAACACATAAATCTTACATATTTTATATATAGATTAAACATGAGTAGAATTTCTGCTGGCAGATAGGGGAGAATGCAGTTATGTGAGAATTGCAAAAGAATCAATTTTGCTTCAGAAAAGGAAATGAGGGGACTCATTGAGAATGGGGCTAAAAAAAAAAAAGGTTTGAATGAATACAGCATGGGACTCTCCTAATTCCTTGCCCTTTTCTTTCTTTTTTTAAAATATTTTATTGATTTTTTACAGAGAGGAAGGGAGAGGGAGAGTTAGAAACATCGATGAGAGAGAAACATCAATCAGCTGCTTCCTGCATGCCCCCCACTGGGGATGTGCCCACAACCAAGGTAAATGCCCTTGACCGGAATGGAAACTGGGACCCTTCAGACTGCAGGCCAACGCTCTATCCATTGAGCCAAACCGGTTTCAGTGCCTTGCCCTTTTCTAAAATCAGTTTCTTCATTTTGATCCAAGAGATTATAATGATGATGGTGTCCCCAAACCCTGTTCATACAGCAAGAACCAGACCCTTGGCCACAATAGATTGGTCTAGGAATGAGCACCTGACCCAAGCAAGGCCAGGCAACATTCTACCCTAAGGATTTAAGACAGACACAGAATTTGAACTTGAATGTGTGGCCTGGAAGATCAGGGCTTTCAGAAGCCTTGCTCCAACCTAGAACCAGAAAAGCTACAGAAGGTATTCAGTAGGAAGATAACAGCAAAGCAGACATGTGGTACATAGCAGAGATGAGTTTCAGAGTGTCCTGACAATCCTTTAGTCCAGTGGTCCTAAAACCTGTGTGTCAGATCCAGCTGGTTGTCTGTTTTGTAAATAAAGTTTTATTGGAACACATTCCTTTTTATATTGTTTATGGCAGAATGATAGAAACTATATGGCTGAAAAGCCTAAAACATTTACTGTCTAGCCCTTTACCAAAAAAGTTTGCCCTTTTCTGTTTATGGTTCAACCTATTTCTTTATCCCTGCCATGGAGGCCTGTGTAATATTGCTCATCTTACTGGTACTTAAACCACTTCAACTTTTGGTTTCTGCAACCAAAATTGCCCTAACTGAGAAGTCTGTACTTAATTTGTAAGCATTTTGACAAAGAGAAAAATATGGTCAGAGCTATCCTTTAAAAATTGCTCTGGTAATAATTGGCTATATTTTCTCCACCCTGGGTTGACTAGAAGTTGTGTGCAGGACAGTGTGTTAGCAGTCCAGGAAACCTCAAAGGCCAGTATAGAGTTGAGACTCAGAGTTAGTAAAGTAGAAGAGTGACCAAGAATAGAAAGCAATCTGGGATACAAGCTAGAGGTCCAAGATTAACACCAGGGTATCATAGTACAGAGAGGATTAGATGCCCATCTGACAAGTAGAGGCTGCAGATAAAGCAGGCAGCTAAAACATAAAGACAGAATGCAGAAAATTGAGTATTCATTAGGTTTTAAGAAAGTTGCTCATGCATTGCCTAAGACTTGACCTCCTTTACAAGTCATGAGAGATCATCGAGCTAGAGTAGCTTTTTCCCTTAGCTTTATTGAGATACTAGAGGCCCACTGCAGGAAGATTCCTGCAAGAATAGGGCTTCCTCCGGTCGTCTCCGCTGCCCTGCCTGCTTCCCTCCCTTCTCCGCAGCCCCATCTGCTTTCCTCCCTTATCTGGACCGGCTTGCTTACTTCTCTGCAGCTTCCCTCCCTTTTGTAGCACTGGACTTCCTTGTAGGTGTCTTCAGTCTTCACTGTGCACTGGGATATGCAAATTAACTGCCATATTGGTCTGGTTAATTTGCATAATTGTTCCTGATTGGCTGATGGGTGGGGCTTGTGGGTGTAGCTTGTGGGTATAGCGAAGGTACAGTCAATTTGAATATTTCTCTTTTATTAGATAGGATAATGGATATACAACATTATATCAATTTGAGATGTGCAGCATGATGATTTGATATACATATATGTTGTGAAATAATCACCATAATAAGGTTAGCTAACAAGCAGAGTGTTTTTAAAGCAGGGGTTCTCAACCTTTAGTAGTCTGGTGAAGTCTGTGGTCCCTTTCTCAAAAGAAAAAAAATATTTTCTAAATATGTACAATAACTCTGGCAGGGTAACTCAGTTTGTTAGAGTATTTTCTAAGCCCACCAAGGTTGTGGTTTCCATCCATGATGAGGGCACATACAAGAAGCAACCAAGGAATGCATAAATAAATGGAACAAAAAAAAAATTGATATTTTGTTCTCTCTCTCTCCCCTCAAAAATCAATCAATAAAAATAAATACAGAAGTAAAAGAGACAAGATTACAAAGGAAACTACTTATATTGCAAAATAGTTATCAAACTATTAAATAATTTTTGATATGGTAATATCTGTTTATTAAGTATAGATATTTAAGTATCATGATTTAGTAGTGGATCAAATAACCACCATAAAAACCTTAAAATAACTGTGATTTTTATTGGTAACAAAGTCACAGATATTTGCTGCTATTACAGTAGTTTGTTGTCTACATTCGTAATTGAAGGATTGCTAAATTTCAGTTAGAGTTTAGTGAAAATATAAAGATGTTATATTTGTTTTATTTATATTTATGAACTCCCTAAATTCTGTCCACAAGTTCCTTGTGGGATGGGGACTTTGTGTGTGTTAAAGAACCCAGGTTAAGAAATGGTGGTGTCTGACTATATTCAAATATGGAACAGCCAATGAATTTGCCTAAGAAGAAAGTACAGAAAGAGCAAGAAGGAGCCATGAAGATTTGTTCTGTTTCTTTATGCATTCCCTTGGGAAATTCCTACATTTAAGAATTGGGAGAACAAGGAATTTAAACGAGTGGAGGAACAATTGGAAAAGTACAAAATCAAGAGTCAGGAAGTAGAAAATAGCAAAAATGTTACTCAGCCTGGAAGTGAAGGAAGATGATAATGGAAATGGTGGCTATGAGTTTGTTACTTAGGCAACTTGAGTTCACATTCCACCTTTTCCACTTAATACCTTGGGCAAATATTGTCACGTATCTGTGCCTCAGTTTTCATTATTAAAATGAATAAAAATAATGACTATTGATCAAGATGGTTATGAGGATTAATTATGCTAGGATATTCTCTAAGTTAGGCCTTATAGTATCTGTCAACCTACATCCCTTATGAAGACTCCAAGATCACCTGGTTGCAGATGTTTGTACACATCTGTGTACATCCTCCAGTTTGACCCACTACAGTGTGAAAGTAGTTTATGACATAGATGACCTCGCTTGAAAATATATATTTGCCCTCTTTCAGGAATTTACAGTTGGAATATTGAAAGACTGAGGCAATTAGCCATGGGAATATAAAGAGAGATATTGTGAGGGGCCTGAGGGTGGGGATGAGAATCATTAAGTAGAGACAATGAGTGAACTAAAGTGAATAAGAAGAACAAATTGGTCTGTGACAAGGGGAGAATGGAGCCATTAGAGGGTGAAAAGCAGACACTAACTAGGAGTCTGGTGGCTGTCTTATTTCCAACCTCAGTTTCCATGAGTCCAGGTCTGCCACAATTCTTGCCCTTGGGTTGCTGTGTAATAACCTGTGTTTAATCTTGAGCTGGTTTAAGCATGTCTCTTTAAGCAGGCCACTGTCCACTCCTGACCAGAATATCTATGTAAAGCGTGGGTAGTAAATCATATTCCTATAGGGGCCGGCCAAGAGACATTAATGAGAGAGGTGAGGTATCGGAAACCAAATATTGTTCTTACTAAATGGATGTAAACAGGAGGCCAGAAGGCTGGTCAACCTTAACTGCTCTGAAAGGTCAGAGCTAATCACTCACTGTTTAGTTGAAACATTGTTGGCTGAAGCAGTCTCCACCTGTTTGTTTCATGTTAATTTCTGTTTTTGTTATTTCCTGCCTAAAGGCTAGAGGTGTGTCCCAAAGCCTTAATAAAAGGGAGAAAAAGGCCAGAGCAAGTGGCAGTCCTTTCCACTAGAGGAAAGTTCCCGCCTGGCCCCCCAATATTGCCAAATTAATGTTTTCTAGTCTCTCATTTCGTTTGCATGCGGCCTCCTTCAGAACCCGAACCCTGAACGGGGGAACCCTGAACCACGCTGGACATGGAAAGAGGTTCCCACAGTGAGGTATTCAGATGTGGGGATAGCAAAGGGGACAGCACATCACAAAAATTTGGATATTTGTCTGAAATATGTTTATTTTTCAATGTACACCTAATTTTTTTAAAAACAGCCAATTAAGCCAAAACCATCTGCAAGTCCTAGATAGCCCTTTGGTTCTCCAGGTTCTCTCTGCACTGTAAACAAAGCACTGAGCCCAGTGTTTGGCACCCAGTAAATCCACAAGAAGAACTGGGTGTTATTATAATGAATAGAGGACTGGTGCATGAAATTCTTGCACTGGGAGGGTTGGGCCCTCAGCCTGGCCTGCGCCCTCTTGTAGTCTCCATGGAGGATGTCCACCACCCCCCGGCATAGGGCTTAAGTCAGCAGTTGGACATCCTTCTCGAAGTCCGGGACCCCTGGCTCTTTACCACCCGCCTGCTCACTGCTCCTTAGCACTGCTGCGGAGGCAAGAGAGGCTCCTGCGTCCGCCACTGCACTTGTCAGCACTGGCTTCCAGCTGAACAGCACTCCTCCTGTGGGAGCGCACTGACCACCAGGGGGCAATTCCTGCATTGAGCATCTGCCCCTGGTGGTCAGTGCATATCATAGTGACTGGTTCTTCTGGTTGTTCCACTTAGCCTTTTTTTATATAGACTAGGGGCCCAGGGCAGGAATTTGTGCACCTTGAAAGGAACTGTGTGCCACAAGGCTGTGGTGGGCACAGGTGCAGGTCTCAGCCCATCCTCTGTGCCCCTACCCAGTCCCTCTTGCCATGGGGCCCAGTCCACTATCTACTGGTGATTGGGGCCAGCACCAGTAGCAGGTTCGAGTGGTGGCTGTTGTCCTGATCACCCCTTAGAATCAGGGGGAGGTGGAGAAGCCCTCAGGGGCGATCGGGGCCAGCAGCCACCACTCACACTTGCTGACAGCACCGAGCAATTAGGACCAGCATGGGGAGCTAACAGTGGGTGCGAGCGGCAGCTCCAACACCACCTGCGGGTGCCAGCAGAGCTATCATCGGCAGTGAGTGTGAGAGGTGGCTGCGGGCCCCAATCACCCCTCAGGAGCAGGGGTAGGTGGAGAAGCCCTGAGGGGCGAGCAGGGCCAGTGCTGGCAGCAGGTGTGAGCGCCGGGCAGGAACGTGGCATGCGGGAACAAAGAATTTTCAGTAACCACCAGATGCTCACCCTGATGCCCCAGTGCTCTGCCTTGGTCTATCACCCCCACTCACCTGCTCCACCATCCCCCTGCGGCCAACATCCATTATGTTCTGCGCCTGCTCTCTGGTGGTCAACGCACATCATAGCGACTGATTGTTGTGCCATTTGGTCTATTTGCATATTAGCCTTTTGTTATATAGGATTGCTTATGATCATTGCTGATGTTTGCAAGAGGACTCTCAGCAGAGGAGTGGAGGCAGATTGGAGTGGCTGGAAGACTGGTAGCTAATGAGGCTGTAGATGCAATGATAGAGCCTTTTCTAGTTAGATCTTGAGGGGTAATGTGAGGGGACAAGCAAGGACAGAAGTTTGAAGGGGGATCAGAGAACATGAACATTGTTCATGAAGGTTTAGCTACAGATCAAATAAAGAGCTCTTTCAAGCACTCTGAAGTATCAACTGTCCAGATTTTATTTATGGGATGGAATTGAATCTGATTGGTAATTCTGTTTTGTCAGAGCTGCCCTGTTCTTAACAGCGCTTAATCCAATACTATCTGGTTCCCCAAGGATTTAAGAAACTTCAGCCACCACATCATGCCTGCACCATCCCCGCCTTGCTCCAGGCAGTAGATCCTCCAAAAGCTGACTCGGCACATTTGGCTGTTAGTGGATGACAGATTTGTGGGAGAGGAGGCTAGAAGCCAAAGGGCAGGGGGAGGTCAGAGTCATTAAGGAAGGAGGATTCCTAGCTGGACTTGTATTAATGTCACAGCTGTATGACCTTCCTTAGGCAGATTACTTCACTTGCCGATAATTCCCCTTCCTCATTGTTGGAGGGCTTAATGGAGAAGATGCATATAAAATACCTTCTCACACAGTGCCTGGGACATAGTTAGGACTCAGTAAGCATGAACTATTATTAATCATGCAAAGTAAAACAGGGGTGGCCTTCATTTGCATATAAACATACAGTAAGTCCTATAAACATTTCTGTTTCATGTCTGTGATTTTAACATTCCAAATAATAAGGATCGGGTTGTATAAACCTCTTTGTACAGTGTCATGGGCAGTTAAAATACTTAACAAAAACTCTTTGATGTTATGAAGTTTGGAGGCCATTTTTAAGATAAAAGGAGCAGTAGTGAAATGAAGCAGCAATAAAGTCAAATAATGTAGCTTGAATTTCCTAAGAGAATTCATCCACTGCTTTTATGTTGCTCCTTCAGCCCCCTTCTGTTTATTCTTAATCAAATAAAATATTAATTAACTGGAACCATACTAAGTAATTCCTGCAATGGATGGAACTTTTAACATTTATGTTAAAGACCTGGAGGCTAATTGTAAAGCAAAGGAGTTAGGCATGAAACCAACATTCACACTTAAGTCTTGAATCAGTTCTCATTCACCCCAACCAGTAGGGTTCCCCATCCTGTCAGACAGGATAAAACACTCTTATTTCCCCAATGCCTTATTCCCACTAGATAAGATGTATGAGAAGAGAGAATGGCATAAGTCACCATCTTAGAACTCATAACAAGGAGGCTTTGAGATTTGCTGGTAACCACAGGAAAAACTGAAAACCTTTTGTGCTGTTCATTTCTTGCAGTTATATTAATTCACAGTGTGCCAGATGCTATGAGAGATGCTGTAATCAAACACAGTCCCTACCCTCATGGAGATTATGGATAAATGGGAAGATGAAAATTGAACAAGCATATGCTAAGTGCTTGAAAGAAAAGTCTAGATTTTATTGTTTCACTTTTTTGTTAATCTTGTAGGATTTTCCTAATCAAATACACACACACACACACACACACACTGAGTGGCCAGATTATTATGATCTCTGAACGCATAATAATCTGGCCACTCAGTGTGTGTGTGTGTGTGTGTGTGTGTGTGTGTGTGTGTGTGTATACACACATACATACATACTAGTGGCCTGGTGCACGAAATTTGTGTACATTAAAAGGGGATTAATTAGAGGAAATAATTTAATATTGCTATTTGCCCTTTCTTTATAATAGAAGTGTCAGAGATGAAAGAAAATTAGTAAAATGTATATGGAAATCTTTTTCCTGTCAGAGTCTGAGGCGCACCACGGGACCCAGAGTCAGATCCCCTCCCACCCACATGTGCTTTAAAATCACATGAGACCCAGGTCTGGCCATCCCTCCCAAACCCCTAAAAGGGCTAGATCCAAATCTAGCCAGTCCCACCCTTGTCAAGCCCTGCCAGGCAGGGGCATATCCTCAGGTTCTCTGGCCCAGCACCAGGATGGGTGCATGGCCTGAGGTCTCCCAGCCCAGACCAGGGTGGGTGGCCTGCCTTGAGGTGCCCTGTCAAGCCCTGTTGGGTGGGGGTTATTGCCTGAGGTCCCCCATCAAGCCCCACTAGGGGAGGGGGGGCGGGGCGCAGCCTCAGGTCCACTGTCAAGCCCCGCTGGGTGGGGGGCGTGACCTGAGTTCCTTCTACCCAGCACTGGGGGTGTACCTTGAGGTCCCCTGTCAAGGCCTGCTGGGTTGGGGGCATGGTCTGAAGTCCACTGTCAAGCCCAGCCAGGCAGGATGCGTAGCCTCAGGTCCCCTAGCCCGGTGCTGGGGCAGGGGGCATGGCCTGAGGTCCCCCAGCCTGGTTCCAGGGTAGGGGGATGTGGCCTGAAGTCCCCTGTTAAGCCTCACCTGGTGGGGAGCGGGAACATGGCCTGAGGTCCCCTACTCCAGCACCAGGATGGGAAGCACACCTTGAGGTCCCCCATCAAGCCCCGCCAGGAGAGGGGCATGTCCTCAGGTCCCCTGGCCTGGTGCTGGGGCAGGAGGCGTGGCCTGAGGTCCCCTGTCAAGCCCCATGGGGGTGCGGGGGGGAGGGCGTAGTCTCAGGACCCTGATGATTGTTTGTTAAGGTTCCTTAGGGGAACTTGGCCTCAGCTATGGGTGCAGCCATATTTTGTAATGGAGTGATGATCAGTTAGCATGATTCCCTTTTTATTAGATAGGATATCTAATAAAAGAGAAACATGTAAATTGACCATACCTCTGCTACACCCATCAGCCACGCCCTCCAGCCAATCAGGAGTGAGTATGCAAATTAACCCAGTCAAGATGGCAATTAATTTGCATATCCAGGTACAGAGCAAAGACTGAAGACAGCATAGAAGGAAGCCAAGCACTGCAGAAGGGAGCAAAGTTGTAGAAACAGCAATCAGGCAGCAGAGAAGAGAGGGAAGCAGGCGGGGCAGCAGAGATCACTGCAGGAAGTCTTGCTGGAATCTTCCTGCAACAGGCCTCTAGTATATCTATATCTATCTATCTATCTATCTATCTATCTATCTATCTATCTATCTCCCCAACTAGACTACATCATAGATCAGGAGATGACATTGCCATAACAAAATAAGGGCTCCAAGTTATTGCTTAAATAGCTCTAGGCAACATAAGTTAGAGGAACTAATAATATTCTACAATATTTTGGTTATTAGGTCACTACTTTATAAATGATTACCATATTATAATAAACGAACTTTTACATTAGGTTATGGTTGAATTCTGAAACATTTTGTTTTCTTATGAATACGTTGCTATGAGTCTTCTCATATAATTTCTCATTATGCTAGGTATAAAGGCTATTTAGAGTAATTACAACAAAGGAAATATAAGAAAATGTTTCTATATAACTACAATTAGAGAAAATGGAAGTCAGTTTAAACAAACATAAAATGTTAATGTTGTAGCAATTATTTTTATTATTTCTTTTTCCTATAATTTTGAAGGGCCTACTGAATGGAAATTAGAAACATTTGCATATAAGTAATTTTTAATACTTTGAACCTTAACTTTTTAAAATAATGATTTTGTAAAGGGTTTTACCTTTAAATTCCTCAACTCCTTCCTGAAAGTGAAATTACTAGAAAAGGATGAGAAAAACTATAAAGCACTTCAAGATTAGATTCCTGGTTCTTTTCCTCAGCTCTCTGCTAGTTCATGCAGAGCAGCTGCAGTTGCTGGTATCGTTCTAAGCACCTGGGTCTCCACTGCAATGAGAGCCTATGGGTTTAAACAGAGCCTTTTGAGAAGGGAAGCATTTTTGCATTAAGTGAAATTCCACTTAATACTGATGTCAGGGAGCGAGACTTCTTTATAAATGCAACTTATTGTATTCAGAAGCCATGAACTGGCCAACATATCATTAAGTTTATGACAAAATAAAGTACTTAATAGTGGAATTATAATCCATCCAGTATTAATTGCTCCCTGGTTGTTAACCAGACATATTTTAAAAATTCACTGAATTCTTCTGGCCCCAGGAACAGTGCAGTGAAATGCCATATTTTTACCTTAAGCACAGTTTACATTTGCCCAGCACATGTAGTTTTTAAAAGCCCAATCCATTTGGTTCATTTTATTTGTTGAACACCTGCTCTCTATCAGTAACTTAGCAAACTTCCTCTCTTCAGCAATTTGCATTTATTTAAAACATTAATAATTATTAAGAAATAATATCTCAAGATTAGAAAATTATTAAAATGTCCTTGCAATTCCTGAGAAACCTGTGACTTTGATAGCTGTTCAATAGAAGGATCTGATGCTATTTTAATTCCTTACTAAAAGCATTTATCGAATGTGTTGGGAGCTAGGCATTCTATTAGATGTGGGGACTATGAAGATTAATTAAACAGAGAGTGTGTGGTAGAGGTGGGGTGAGACTATTTCAAACACAAACTAAAGTCCTGGGTGGAAATACAAAGCTCTATGAGTGAGTGGTTGTGTGAGAACAATGCAGAGAGGCATGGGATATGGGCCTCCTGAAGGAGTCTTTGTAATATGATCTAAAGTATGATTTACTTGAAATATGTATCATTACTCTTTCTGTTTTAGGAATAAAGTAGGATTTTAGGTATAAAATCTCATCAGTTGTCTGTTTTCCTGTAATTTGCTACATTTTGTCTTTGTTCCTCAGGTAAGAGTAACAACTGTATTCTGGCGGCAAGGTTGAGGGTGCTGGTGCTAGCCGGGACAATTCTGCAGCTCTGAATAAGCCACCTGTCAGCTTAAAACCAAAACAGTCTGTCCAACATCCACTCCTGTCCCCATACCAGTTGATATAAACGCAGTTACAAATTTGGATACACCTGACACGTTTCTAGCAATAAGGGTGGCATTAGATTATTTCACAAGAAGAGTGCAGGGAGGTGAATCCAGACGATTATAGCAGTCCTCACAGCCCAGAGCACTCTCCACTTTCCTTCCATTTTGCCGTCTTTAGCATGACGACATTCTTCCTGGGGCCAGTTGCTTCATCGTTGCAAGGTGGCCGCCACAGTGCCAGGGTGGCATCTTCACACCACCATCCAAGTAGGAAAGAGAGGGGCAAGCAGAAAACAAGCTTTCCTATTATCATGGAGGAAAACCTTTTCCCAGAAGCCACCTAGCAGACTTCTTAAACCTCCTTGGTCAGAACTGGGTCACATGCTAAGCAAAGGAGGCTGGGAACTGTATATTAGGAAGGAGAATGCAAGAACCAAGATAGGTTTAGGTCTGTTAGGAATAGGGTGGAGTGTGGGTATATTGGCAACTCTGACTACTGGGATTCTGTTAGCAAGGAAGGCAGTGGGAGCAGTAAGTGACAACGGCGATGCTAGTTGTTTGCTTAGTGTGACCTTGGGTAAATTTTTTAGCATCTGTGCCTTAGTTTCCACATCAGGAAAATGGAGATAATAATGAAACCCAATTCCTAGGCTTGGGTGAGAATTAAAGCACATAATTATGCCAAATGCTTAAATAAACCAGTGGTACATATTAAGCACTCATAAATATTAGTTGCTAATAAAAAGAGTCACTGTATTTCCCAGAGAGCATGACTTACAACCAGAATACTCACATTCCCTGAATAGCAGCCTGTGCAAAAATTACAGAACTGAAAAACATGCTTCCAACCCTCAGAGAATAGTTCTTTCTACCAGACCTATGTCTCTGAGATACATTTTTTAAATGTATTTTTATTGATTTCAGAGAGCAAGGGAAAGGGAGAGAAAGAAACATCAATGATGAGAGAGAATCCTCAGTGATGAGAGGGAATCATTGATTGGCTGCCTCCTGCATGCCCCACACTAAGGATTGAGCCCACAACCCAGGCATGTGCCCTGACTGGGAATTGAACTGTGACTTCCTGGTTTATAGGTTGACGCTCAACCACTGAGCCATGTCGGCTGGGCTGTCTGTGATACATTTTAGAAGACCCTTTTGATTCTTTCTCTGCAACACCCCCATTTCTCTCTCCCTTGCTCTCATTATCTTCTCTCCCTCTTCTCCACTTTTCCCCTTCCATCTCCTTTTCCCATACATGTTTCTTTCCTGTCTGGCTAGGAAATTCTTACTGTTTCACCCTGCTTCTGACTTCAAGGCTACAAGGGATGCTAATCCTCACATAGGACTCTCCAGGTTCCTGGAGACAGTTATCCTCAAGGACTAATGGGTGATATATTCAGTGCTGGTTTAATTTATTCTGCGTGTGCTAAAGCATACGTAATTCACAAGCCAGCTGACAGGCACGCACCTAGCATGTGTGTATTAGGTGACAAGCACAGCTCATTGCATTAGTTTATTTTTTTTTGCCATACCACTCTCATAAAGGTAGAAGAAAGTCATGTAAGGGAAAGGCAAAAACATTTTAATTTAACCAAATTGGTTTATTCACCTTTTTGAAAAAGAGTAGAGCAGAAATAGGACAAATAATTTAAGAAACGAGTTTTAAACAAATAGTCTTGCTAGAGAATTACCAGCAGGAAAGAACATTTGTTTATCATCTCAAAAAAAAAGGCAGCACCTGGCTCATGTGAAATTGATGAATGGTATGTAACAGAAAAAAAGAAAACCAGACAATGTGTGTGTTATGAGCTTTGAAAAAGAGCTGGGGGTAGAGGTGGGGGGTGGTCAACATAAAGAGAACTCATGTGCACTATATTTAAAGCTGTTCTGAGAAATTTGAAACATTTATTTTTGAGAATGGAAGCTCAGCTTCAGTGTACAATAAAATTTTTCTTCAACAAAATGGAATGACTTCTGAATGTTAGTAAAACCCCATGTTCCCTCTTTTTAAAAATGCCTTTAAATTAGCACAAGAAGGAAATCACTCCCATTTGTGCCTACTGGACCAGGGAAAGGGAATAGATGCAGAAGCTGAAACCAAACCAAATCATGTGAAAGCCACACCCTGCCCTCATTTATCATTCCCAGCTCTCCATCTAAACAGGAAGAAGCCGGGGGTACCTGGGGCTGGATCTGAGGGAAAAATAGCAGTAGTTCGGTTCCTGTTTACCTTTATCTCCATCATAGGCAAGTGGGTGGATGTGATGAGTCCTGTGGAAATGAACTGTGCCTCGCATTCCTGCCTCCATCCTGTGGGACACCCCTTAGCAGAGGTCAAAACTTCAAATACCTGAGAGGACCAAAAGGGTATAAACAAAGGAAAAATGGCCACCAGTAAGAGTCTACAAACAAAACAGCTTGTTTTGAACTAAATAACAACAATATAGTATTGCTAAATAAAATATACAGTAACAAAAAAGAATGAGGATGATACATACTTACTTTTATGATTCTCAGAGATATCCTATATAATGAAAGCCTAATATGCAAATTAACCAAACAGTGGAATGACCAGTTGCTATGACATGCACTGACCACCAGGGGAAAATGCTCAGCACAGGTGCTCCCACAGGGAAACACCGCTCAGCCAAAAGTCGAGATGAGGGCTTGCCAGTGCAGCGGTGGTGGTAAGGAGTGATAGGTCCTGGACTGTGAGTGGGTGTCCAACTGCCAGCTTAGTGCCCCCCCCCCCATCAGCCCAGATCACTAGCCAGGCTGAGGGACCCCACCCATGGATAAATTCATGCATTGAGCCTCTAGTTCAAAAATAAAATTTAATTATAAAGAAAATTAAAGCAAATCAAACTGACAAATTACTCCAACTATATATCATATGGATGACATACATAGAAAAGAATTCTTTCAAGTGACTTTGAAATACAGTACTCTTACTGTTCATCTTTAATCAAATATATTCTAAGAACAAAAAAGAAATCTAAAATCCCAACATCTAAAATTCACCAAGGAATCATATGATATTTCAATTTTAAATCTACCACATATATATATATATATATTACTATGGCAAGTAAGTAAATATGTTATTGATACTAGGAACTGAGATTTTCTATGTCAGAAAAAAAGAAATACAAATATAAAATAAAAAAGTTAAGGAAAACCATGTAATATTAAATTTGAATTGGAAGTATTGTATCAATTTGTGAATTCATTTCTTAGGTTTAGCCACGAAGAGCTTAGAGGCAATGATACTCCAATGGCATCGAGCTCACAGAGTTCAGAGATAAAGGTTTGTAGATACTCTTCTCCAATTAAAGATCCCAGGGCTCCTTGGAGAAATGAATGGTTCCAGGTCAGGGGTTGGGAGTTATAAGGTAAGCCTAGGACATTTTCATGGCCCCAAACAGGAAAGAATGCAGAGAATGATGCCACATCTCAAAAGACACAGGAGCCAACCAGCGTGAAGGAGCTCCTGCTGGCCCAAGTTGGAACAATTTGGGCACCAAAAATGACTGCAACTGATTATAAAAATTAAACAAAAAAATGTATAATAAAAACTGAGTAAATAAATAAAAGTTGAATCAATAAAAATCCATAGGACTCTTTCAAGCAGGAGAGACAAACAAACAAACAAAACTGGCCACCATTGAAAGTGGCTGTAGCGACTTCTTACTCTGAAAGTCAGCAAACAGAAAGAGGCTCTTACCCTGCCCTTTAAAAGAAACGGTTATTCATCCCCAGTAGGTAAGGAAAAGCTCTTGTTTCCTGAGGTCTGCCTGCAAATAAACAATTTAGAAATTCCTCATTTTGCGACTGTCAAATTCTATATGCAATTAAATGTATGTCAACAGATGCTTATATCATTCAGTACAAGGTTGCTGTGGGACAGGTATCTGCACCTGCCGGGCAGATTTTCAAGGGAATCCCTCAGCTTTACACTGGAAGGGCCTGTGGGTCATGACATGAGCCAGGTGACTATATTTAACGTCACTGTTATTGAACAACGTGGCATTCTATGTGTCCTGATTACAGTTATATTAAATACAAATCACTTATGAAATGTCCCTCTCAAATTTCTCATTCTGGCCCTTAGAATTTACTTGCAGTTTACAGG
The DNA here is from genome assembly GCA_004026805.1 of Lasiurus borealis. Lineage (NCBI taxonomy): Eukaryota > Metazoa > Chordata > Mammalia > Chiroptera > Vespertilionidae > Lasiurus > Lasiurus borealis. The sequence continues at coordinate 58,240 of PVJN01008287.1, forward strand.
AAAAAATTGCAGGGGATGGAAGGGACATGTTTAAGTAATATCACAAGGAAACGATCAGAGAACTGCAGAAAACAGGTTTTTTTTCTACCAAACTTCGGCCTCAGTCTTCTAAAAGTCAATTTCATGAAACAAATATATTAAAGTTTGAAGAACTATTTTTATTTAATTTGCTTAACCAAATACAATGAGTGAAGCTTGATCGGATCTTGATTGAAAAAAATAAAAAAGCTCTAAAAGCTTTTGGAGATAAGGGACTTTTAATTTGGACTGGCAGTTAAACTTGGTTAAAATATTGTTAATTTTCTCTGGTGTGATAATGGTATATGGTTATGCAAGATGTCCTAATTCTTAGGAGATTAGAGGTGAATATTTAGGAGTGAAATCTGAAGATGTCCACTAATTAATTTCAAAAATTCAGATAGATGGTACATAGATAGATATGAAGGACTCAAATATGACATTTTAATAATTATTGAATCAAAGTTAGATATTTTTCACAATCCAAAGTTAGCTGGAAACTTATAAATTAATTAAATAAACAACATCTGGAATTTAATAACTGGATACTCCAGGCATTTTTCTTTAGCCCTAAATCACTGAGCAGAACTTTGCAAAGTGACATGTGAGAGGTGGAAGAGACGGTGGAGGTCATCAATCCAACCACTTAATGTAACCACAACGAGGATGAGGTCTGGTCCCTGAACACAGTTGTTACTGCAGATTCAGGCCCTGCCTCCTGAGGCTTTGTTCTTCCCAGTAAGAGAATGAGCTCCGGGGTCAGGAGGACATGGATACAAAGCCCTTTGTGTGATCTTAGGAAAGTGACTTAACGCTGCTGAGACATGTCTTCTTCCTATATCTTCCTAACAGGATAAAAAGCCATCTCGCACATAGTCATTTGAGAACCAAGTGAGAAAAACGTGTATGATGAGCCTAGAGCAGATCTGCCTCAGAGCCAAGAATCCCAGTAAAGGTCTTCTGATTCTGGCCTCCAGCTTCTCATGGCCCCCTCTCTTGCTCCTTCCTCCAGCTTTTCAGATCCATCTCACTTGGGCTCTCAGGAGAAAGGCCGGGTGCAGGACCATAATACCAAGGGCTCCTCGTGGCTGCTGGTGCCCTGGCATCTGAAGGTAACCGTGCTGTGCCATTGTGTTAAGGAATAGTCATTAGCAGCTAGCTGTTCAGGGCCTCATGCCTCCACAGCATGACAAAGGAAGGTGGCTTCAGGGCACATTCTTACAAAATAAAACTCTGAAGAAATCAGGGGTGGTTTCAAACGGATTTTTAGAAAAGAAATATAAGGTATTAATAAAATACAAACTTGGAAATCATTTGATGATAAACAGGTACAGTTTATTGTGTACTATGAGCAGTCGATAGGAGGATCCTGGGTCACTTGAAGACAAAGTAAATAGCTACGACTTGTGGATATTTAGTGTGTGTGTGTGTGTTGCTCCCTGGGCCCTTTACAGGTGTAATCGTACTCATCGTCATAGCAACTCTTTGGGGGAGACGTGATTCCCCTGGCACAGATGAGCATGCCAGGAGATTTGCCTAGTAAGCTGCCCAGGCACATTTGTCTTTGGGTCCCCGCACTTTCTGTAACCACTACGGTGCTACAGGCTGCAGAGTTATCCTGCTCAGAAGTGGCCTCCCAGAGGTCACTGGTGGTAGCTGTCCTTCTGACCAGGTCAGCCCGGGAGTGCAGTCAATGTGTAAACTCTTGAAGTTGTCCAACCCACTTGCTGATTGGCTGAAACCCCAGCTCCATTTGAGTCCCTCAATCTACCTACTCTAGGAGCTGTGATTCCCACAATGGGGTTTCTGAACGTCAAGCAACCTTGGGCCTCAGGGCCTCAGGGCCAACCAACCCAAGAGTATCCTCATGCTGGTGCTGAGGCACTGGCCACTGCAGATGTTAATAATGAGTCCTCTGGACTGTCCATGTCCATATCCATCCTTGTGCCAGCAGCCCTTGGGCCGAGCCCTGAGAGGGGACCTGGGCACGGCATACTTAGAACAGAACTGCTTCCCAGGGAATAAACTTCCGGGCCGCCTTGAGTCACCACTATGATTCTGTTTCTGCTCCCAGAGTCGCACCAAGTCACAAAGTGGCTTTTAGCCCTCCTCTTCTCCCTGTACCTGGCTGCTGTCTGTCCTCGTTGCAGTCCCAGTCCTTCCTACAACCACCCTTTCCCTCTGCTGTGGCTGCTAACCTCCACATGGCCAGGAAATGCATATTTCCTTTCCATCCACAGACCTGGTTCCGTGTTTGTCAGAGGCTTTTGTACACAATGTGCCAAATACGTACTCATAAGCTCCCCTGAATCCTTCCGGGAACTAGTTCAGTAAATAAATGAATATCTACTCCACGTAAAGCTCTGCTCTCGCTTCAGAGAGTGCTCCTTAAAATCCAGCAGAAAGTCAGACCAAGGTGAAAGTGATTACAGCGCGAGGCCCAATGCAAATACTGTGAGAACAACACCAAACACAAATGCTATTTGGGTGAGAGAGAGGGAGAGTGTGGGAGAGAAAGAAAAAGAAAGAGAGAAAGGACGCCTCTGTTTGTTATGAATAAAGAGTTCAGAGACATAGCATTTTACGTTTTTGAGCACCAAACATTAAGTGCCAGGGGACAAAAACAAATAAAATTTATATCTTGCCCACCTTATCTCTCACCTTTACTACATATGCATTCTACATTCCAGCCAGGGTAACTTATTTACTTTACCCACAGCGTTCACTACCATTGTCACCTCTAAATCTTTGCTTTTTCTATCTGCATCGCCTCCTTTCAACCCACAATCTCCAACTGGTTAAATCTAAATTACCACCCAAAACTCATGTCCTCGGTCCTCTTGTCCAGGAGGGCCTCCATTCGGTGTCCCCTGATGGCTCCCACAGCAGCATGTCTCTCTTCATCACTGATGGTGTGCGGTGGGGTTACTCGCGTGGCTTCTGGAGCTGGCATGTCTGTCTGGCTGTGAATCTATCAGCTCCATTAACTTTCCTTAAGAGGACTGAGTTTCTACCCGTAAGGCACTTGGTAGTGCCTAGTCATAGAAAACACAGTGTCCCCCAGCAGCAGCAGCATGGATTGTAGTTCTTTATTTGTCTGTCTATCCCATGACTGGGTCTTCTTAAGCACAAGGATTATGTATTATACAACTTGGTAATTTCCACTCCTCGTAGTGCATATAGCACTTAATAAGTGCTTGCTGGAATTGGAGGTGGGTGTAGAAGTGAAATGAATATGGACAGTTCCACAGGATAAGATTCCAGCACAGGGAGGGTTTCAGGCAAGGCCTTGTTTCAGGTGGGAAAGGTAGAATGGAGGTCATCAGAATCGGGAAGCATAGACCTATAAAGTCTCACATTGGAGGGATCGTCCAAATGGGTTTTTAAGGTATCAGGGTTGGTGTCAGGAAGTACAGGGATGAGATCCTCGCTTCAGAGGAAAATGGGTGCAAGGATTGGAATATGTTGTTACAAGGAAGGACAGAAGGGATGCGGAAAGGATAGATTGCCTCTCCCCTGCTCTCCACCCCCCCTGCATCTTCAGTGCTCTGGCCACCAAAAGCTGGAAACATAAACTTGGTTGGTTAGCTGTCTCCCATTGCTTGTGGAGTTTGTGTGTGTGTGAGAGCGTGGGTGTGTGTGTTAGGACACAGCGAGCTTCATGTTTGCCTCACTGACCTCCCTACCTTTCACTCCCTCTTTTCCACCCACCTCCACTGCATCTGTTTCTGTCCTTCTTGCCTTGGAATTGGCTGTTCTTTGTAGCTATTGGTGGTGTGACTTTAGCAAGTCACTTCATCATTCTGGGCTCTGTTATCTCTGTAGCAGTATTTTTTAAACTTCAAGTCATGACCCATTAATGAGTCAAGACCAATTTAACAGGTCAAAACAAACATTATGAAATAGAATAAATAACAAACAGTTATATGAAATAGAATATATATTAGGTAGCACGTGTGTGTGTGTGTGTGTGTGTGTGTGTCCACACTCGGTCATATGTAAACGTAATTCTTACTGTAGATCATAGTTTAAAAGATTGAAAGTGCTTCTCTTTGGGTCCCTTTCAGCTCTAATATTCAAGATATGTAGAATATTTCCAACTTTCCAAAGCTACCAATTCCTGCTGATATGACTCTCTGTTCAAATGTACATATGCCAGAAATACTGTTTCTTCTATTATCTAGTCATCACCTCAATCTTTACTTCAAGCTTCTACATGAATAGACATACACTTCCATTTAGTCAATTTGGGGGCCTTTCCTCCCCCTTCCAGGGTTGCATCAGAATCTGGGAGGGAGGCTCACAGAGAGCTAAACATGATGAAAACTTCTCCAAATAATGGTCTGTGTGCCCTCGTTAGCTCAGACTGCTATAAAAAATACCACAGATGGGATGACTTACACAATAGACGTTTATTTCTCACAGTGCTGGAGGTTGGGAAGTCCAAGATCAAGGTGTGAGCGATTCACTTCCTGATGAGGGCTCCCCTCCTAGCTCTGGAAGGCCACCTGTGTGCTGTGCTCACGGCCTCTCCTCAGTGCATGCTGGGAGAGCACCCTGGTGCCTCTTCTTCTTTTTATGGGGCACTACTCCCATCATGGCATTATTCAAACCTAATTACCTCCTAAGGGCCTCCCCCCCCACAATACCACAGTGGGGTTAGGATTTCAGTGTATGAATATTGGCAGGATACCCATATTCAGCCCATAACTTGGTGCCAGCACTAAGGGGCCCCAGGCCCAGAGTCATGTGATTGTGTTTCTGCCATGTGTCAGGCACACATGCTGTCCACCTGAAACCCTATGCCCTCTTCAGTACAGAGCTCCCGATTCTTGCACAGCTCCCAGCAGTGCCCACAGTGCTCTTTTTTCCGCTGAGCAAAGGCCTAGGAAAATCTCCTTTCTAATCTAGGCCCAGGCCTGCTCTCCCTCCAATGTCTCCAGGCCTCTATCTGCTTCTCCCTCAAACCCTGTCCTTTTCCATGGGTTTGGATTTTGGAAAACAAAACCCAGAAGGGCCTACAGACCCTTGCCCTGAGCCTTTATTTTTGAGGCAATGAAACCGGAAAGGGGTGAAAGGATGGAGTGGGGAGGCAGGAGGTGGGGGGAATGGGGAGAGGAAGGGCATAGAGGACAGAAAATATTCTTGGAGAAAAACACATCATGGTTCATCCTATCAGTCAGCCACAGCATAGTCTCTGCTCAGGCAGCAAGTGTGGCTTCTTCCTTTCAGTGCCTACTGGCCGGGCTCTGGTCACAGCTGCCTGTTTCATGTCACCAGATGCCCCACACTCACCTTCCTTCAGGGACTGCACAACAATGTCACTAAAAGGGTCGGTCACAATGATTTGCTTTTTAGGAATAACTGAGGTAGAGTTCTCTGACAGGTGGTGGTTTCAAAGTTCATTCAAACAAAAACTTTATTTCTAAAGTTTACACAGAGCTTATCTCTAAAGTACAAATCCTATCAACTGCTGAGAAGAACTATAACTAATTTCCCTGGGGGGCTGCACCCACTCCTCCAAAAAATATATATATATATCCTCAGAAACTAGCCTGTATAATAAAAGGCTAATATGCAAATTGTCCCCTCCAGAGTTCCACTGACTGGGAGTTCAACCGCTTGCTATTATGTGTGCTGACCACCAGGGGGTAGTGCAGAAGGAAGGAAGGCCTCGATTGGCCCTGATGCCAAGCAGGCCGAGGGACCCTACTCATGCATGAATTTTGTGCACCAGGCCTCTAGTGGATTATAATATACTATGAACTAAGATGTAATATTTAAAGATGAGCCTGTTTCACTCATTTAAATGGGTGCAGCTCTTTCTTTTCCTGGGTCACGACTCACCTATTTTAGGCATGCTAGGGACAAAGGCCCTATCACAGTTGGGTTTTGATATGGGTTTTGTTGCCAGATTGAAAGTGAGGTGAGATGCCCTTCAAAACTGTCCTCCTTTGAGTTGCAAATTCTTTTGATTTCTGACTCTGAAGAGAACATATGGCCAATCTTTTATTAGCTTCGGTCTAAATCTAAACCGAGTGCTGCTTGCCTTAGGGTTAACAGTCCTGCAGGTGTCTCCAAGCTGCAGCCTCTGCCTCTCGGGGAATGAAAGTGCCAATGTATCTGACCTTCCTAGGGGTAGGAGGGGAGTCTGAGGGCCCCCAGCAAAGCTGGAGAGAGTGGGTCAGCAGTCATGTCCCCGGGGGCTGCGCCCAAACCCCAAGATGGCCAGGAAGGGCACAGATGTATGTGAGTGGGACTGGCCAGCGCTTGCTGAATTCATACATTTTCTGTGTGAAGAGTAGGATTTCCTACTTCCCATTCACACACTGTGCAATATTTAACATTGAGAAAGGTGAGCTTCTCTGAAAGTGGATAGGTTTTGGAGCTGCCTCTTCCTGCTTTCAGCTGATGTGAGCTAGGAAATAGGAATTGATTTTATCCACAGCAGAACTTAGAGGAAGTTTGCTGTTGAAACATCCTAAGCTTTATTTCAAAGTCAAATCAAAATGATTTCTTAATTGCTCACTGGTTTTGGATTACCTAGATGTTCCAAGCTTGTATTTTAGCAACACTGGAACAAGGGGCAGGTTGCAGAACAATCTTTATGGAAGGGACTGAGTTAAATTCTCTCATCCACTTAGCAGATCCTTGATAATAATGGGCAAATTCCTGGATAAATGGATGAGTGCAATAAAGCCCTCATGGGGAATGCTGGCAGAAATTATTATAGGCTGCAGTTGGAATAATGGAATTTAATAGACTACACATGCCTGTTCTTTCCTGTGGATGGTGACGTTATATAAACACACACACACACACACACACACACACACACCAGAGCCTAGCTTTGCCCAACAGCATGGACTTGTGAGTATAGCTAGCAATTTTTGAACTATTGCTGTGCCACATTCTTCATAAGCAATTAATTCAGCAAAAGAAGCCTAATGCACTATGCTTTGCACACGAGGAGACTGCAGTTCTGAGTAGTTTAGTGACCTGTCCAAGGTTACACAGCTACTAAGTGGCTGAGCTATTATTAGAATCTAGATTTGCCCAACACTGGAGTCCCTGACTGAATATTTTCAAACTAGTGAGTTGAGTTACCGTAGAGTTAATTTAAGGCCAACTGACTTAGCAAAAATTATTAGTTAAAAGAGTAGAGAAAACGCTGCTATTTAAAAGAGTAATGAAAATGGCAATAGCTCTCATTGTTGGGCTTCTTCCAGGTCTCAGGAATGTTTCAAGGTACCTCGTGTCCCTTGTTTCACGTAAGCCACAAAATAGCCCTAGGATTGTTGTCCACCTTTATACATGAAACTTAAGAGAGGTTGCCTAGCACTCTTTCGTGGAGCAGTTCAGGGCATCAGCCCCCAATAGGAGGATTAGGGTGTGGAGGCAGATTGTGGGTAAGTAGGATATAAAAATCATAGAATCTTAGAGCAGAAAGGATAGTCAAGATGACCTAGTTTAATTAACCTATTTTATGTGTGGGAAAACGGGTTTAGAACCTTACCCTAAAATCACATCTCATCTAGTTTGTTGTGAACCCAAGGCTAGAATACAGACTCAATTCAATTAACACATGGTCAGGTCTCCTATCTCCCAGACTAAGGACATTTTTCTGTCAGATCTTGTGAGGCAGATAGGTCGTGGGGCTGAGGGTCATGAAGTTCACCCCTCCTTCTGTAGGGGATAACCCTGCAGCCTAACAGGTAAAGAGAACAGGTCATGACAGGAGGGAATTGTGTTCATTCATTTATTCACTTCCCATTCACACACTGTACCTCTAGTTGGGTTGTACTTATATGCCAGGCACCATTCTCTTTTTGAACTGTGAAATATGACAGATGTTCACGCAA